>PVKA01027262.1:13320-30827 GCA_004027165.1 Ctenomys sociabilis
GTACACACAATTCATCACCAAAACTAGCTAAACTGTCTCAATTCTACAACCTAAAAGTGTATGCTTTGTTTATACCCTTTCTCTAAGCCTTTTGATGCCAGGTGAGGTGACACACACCTGTAATTCCAGCACTCCAGAGGCTGAGGCAGGAGGACTCCTGTGAATTCAAGGCCAGCGTGGTCTACCTAGTGAGTTCAAGGCTAGCCTAAACCGCATAGTGATAGTCTGTCTCAAAAAGCAACACAAAACAAAACAGAAATCTAAGGCTTTTGCTGCTATTTCTTCAATGATAATATTACCCATAAAATATCTTTGGAAGGTTGACACCATACAAATTATCCAGAGACCCTGTCCCCCTTTTGCAAGGCCATCCTGTAGTTATCTTTGCCTGAAATGCAGCACCTTCCTTCTCCTCATCCTCCTGGTGAATTCCCAGTTAATCGTTTAGAAACCTTATTTCAGCAGCACATCCTTTGTGAAGTGTTTCTTAACAGTATTCCTTCTCATTAATGCATCTGTGCCTTTTCTTTGCTTTTCTTTTCTTTGCTTTGCTTTGCTTTGCTTACTTGTTTGTTTGGGACAGAGTCTTCTTATATAGTTCAGACTGGTCTAAACTCACTGCATACCCCAGGCTGGCCTCAAACTGAGTGCTGGTCCTGCCTCAGCCTCCCAAGTGCTGGGATTACAGATGTGCACCTCCATGCCAGGCACGTACTTCATGGATACCTCTGCTGCTGTATTTATCCCCTTGCATCACATTAACATGTTTACAGGTTTGCTCCCTCTAGCAACCTGTGAACTTGTTGGCTACAGAGCCAAGTGCTCAAGTGTGTTTACTTAACCAGCTCCCTAGTAGTAGAGGAATTCCATGGGTCCAGGGGTATCAGCTAGTGGGGATACTGTAAAAGCTGGTGCTGTGCTAATTGTCATAGCTCTCAGAAAAGGAGCTGCGCAGGTCTTCTTTTTACTGAGTGAAAATCTAAATGAGAGAAAGTATAGAGGTCACTGAGTAGAATTTTTGCCAACTATGTTCCATACATAAATATTATAATAGTGGTTAATAGAATCTAAGTGAGAAAAGCTGTCTAAAGTCATTAACTATTTTCATTTTTCTGGGTTCCTAGAGGTATTAAACCATTGGATTATTTTTGTAAATAAAATGGTTTATATTTTCTTGTATTTTAACTTACATGATACTCCTGGTTTTAGGTTTTAAATCTCTTGTGGAATGGGATCACTTTTATTATACACTTTCATAGCTCTTCTGCTACTTATGTTAAACTCAAAGTAAACATTACAATACTTGATTGATACCATTTAAGCCACGAAAGTAAGATCTTATACAAAATTGAGAAAAATTTAATCTCTGCCTTTAAGGTTGTACCTTACCAAAGTCATAGCTAAAGTACTATGGATATAGTATGCAGAAATTATTCAGAATTGTATGAGTTGCCTGGAAATTACTTCTATTACTATCATATAGAGGGTTTTTTTTTTTAAACAAACTAAGGTTAAGGGATGACATTATTATTATTATTATTATTATTATTATTATTATTATTATTATTTAGCATTATTCATTCAAGATGTAATTTGTTGGAGGCGATTCTTGTTATGTAGTTTAGGCTGACCTTGAATTTACTATGTAGCCCACACTAGCCTCAAACTCATAGTGCTTCTCCTGCCTTAGCCTCTAGAGGGCTGGGCTTACAGTTGTGCACCAATAGACCTGACTTCAGCACACAGTTTTGAGTGCCAGTTAAGTCCCAGATACTCTTCCAGTTTCTGGAAGTGCACTATTAGAGAAAAATCTAATGAGGCTTCTTTTCACGTGGAGCTTACACTCTTGGGGAAAAAGCACCAATAAACAAGAGAACAAATAAGTGAGAACTGCTGTAAGGAGAGCAACATGCTAGAGATTAGGGGTTACTCCTTAGGCAGATAAGTCATTTTAAACTTCTCTGAGGAAGTGACACCCAAAGTGATACTTGAATGACAAAGAAAGCCAGTCTCACAAAAGATCTGGGGAGAAAGTCTTAGCACATGGCAAATACAAAGGACCTGAGGTTAGGACACAGTTGGCTTAAAAAAAATAAAGCAGTGTGTGTGGCTGAAACTAGATTAAACTAATAATAAAGTGGTAGGAGGCAGGGTTGGAAAAGTAGCAGAAGCCAGGTAATGTAAGATCTTAAGCAAAGTAGATAATTTTTATCTAATTCTAAATGTGACAGCAGATACTAGAGAATGTTGAACAGGAAGAAGACATCTGGTCTACACTTTTTTAAAAAGTGTATTTAGCACAGGCTCTCACTGCACAGATTGGACTCATAGTGATCCTTTGTTTTCAGCCTCCCAAGCACTGGGATTACAGGCATGCACCACCATACCCATTCCCTCTCAGTGTGCCTCAAGGACAGGGCCAGCAGGCATGCCAGGAATCAAACTGCAGTCCCAGAAATTACCTAAGCAGGTGCTTTAGTCCACTGAGCTATCTGGTCAGCACTCTGATCTACACTTTTAATTTATATTTTTAAAATCCTTTGTGTAGAAAATAGACTAGACAGTGGTTAAGAGGTGATTGTTATTCTAGGGCAGGAATGATGGTAACTTACATAAGTGATGGCAGCCATGGACATAGAAAGAGGCAGAACAATATGTGATATACTTTGCAGGTAGACTTGAGAAGACTAGGATTAGATGTGGGTGGTTAGGGACAGAGTAAGTTCAGTGTCTTGTGGGTTTGGGGCTTAAGAAAATAGGAAGGAGGCAAAGAAATGTACTGAAATGGGAAGGACAGGAATAGGTTTGGAGATGGAAGTGGAAATCAAGGCTCTATTTTGAGACTGTTAAATTTGAGATGTCTGTTAAACTTCCAGGTGGGGATGTGAGATAAGTAGTGAAATACGTGACTGTGGAATACATAGATGTAGGTGTAGCCACATAATGTCAGGAAGTGATCCAATCCTGTTGCTGAAAGCCTGGAGAGCCGATGAGACCATGTGCAAAGTGAGGGGTGAAGAGTAGAAAAAGGGTATCGCTCCCGATCCTTGGGGAGTACCAAAATTTTGAGGTTGAATGGAAGAGGAGTACAGAAGAAACCAGAAAAGATTTTAAAAGTGCCCACTGAAAAAGGATAAAATCAGAAGTGTGAAACACAAAGAAGAAAGTATTTCTCAAGAAAGGAAATGGCGGACACTATTGAGAGATGGAAGAAGAATCTTGGAACAAGGGAATGCTTGTTGACCTTGGCAACTTGGAAGCCTTTGGTGACTTTGACCAGAGCAGCTTAAGTCAGACAGTGTAGACAGAAGCCAGTGGGAGTGGGCTGAAAGAACTATAGGAGAGAACAGGGAGACCAGCACCATAGACAACTGACCAGCAAGCTTTGCTATAAATTGAAGCAGGAAAATGAGAGAACGGAAGGGTGGATTCTGGAAACAAATGAGTGTTTGTGGGGTTTTTGTTATTGCTTGTTTGTTTTTTGTGGTACTAGGGATTGAACTCAAGGCTTTGTACATGCTAGGCAAACACTCTACTACTGAGCTACATCTCCAGCCCAAGTATTTATAATTGGATGACAGCAAGACATGTTTGTCCACTGATGGGAAAGAGTCAATGCACAGGTAAACATTGATAATGTAGCTGAAGGAAGAGGTAATTGAGTCTTTGGAAAGGCAAGTAAAGATGGACTCTGGAACACACCTATAAGTTGTGTGTGTGTGTGTGTGTGTGTGTGTGTGTGTGTATACTGCTGGGGACTGAATCCAGGGCCTTTTGCAGTAGCTCTGAACTTAGGATTTTTCTGTTTCAGCCACTTGAGTAGGTGGGATTACATATGTGTCATCACACCCAGGTAAGTGTTGGCTTCTAACAGGAGCAAAAATAGTTCCTCCAAAGGAACTGAGGAAAAGTAGAGAGTGTGTCTACTCAGGAGAAAACGTGGCCTGTTTAGTAGTGGGAAAAAAGGAGAAGGTTTACCTGATATTTGTCTTTCTTCTACTATAACATAGTTGAGTTTCTCAAAATGAAATGTAAATTGGGCCTGGTGGCACAATCCATAATCCTGGCACTCTGGAAGGCTGAGGCAGGATTGCAAGTTTGAGCCCAGCCTTGGCAATTTAGTGACTTAGTGAGATACAGCCTGGAACCTGGTCATACTTAGTAACACACACACACACACACACACACACACACACACACAAATCGTACCTATCATATATAAAATGTATTAACGAGCTAGACCAGGTACTCTTACTAAAGGTATTGCTCTATTTATCTTTTTCTATTTAACAAATTACTTCAAAGCTGAGTGGCTTTTCCACGTGTGGTGGTGCATGCCTGTGATAGCAGCACTTGGGAGGTAGAGGCAGGAAAACACTAGGTGTGCCAGGCTAGCGTGAACTACGTAGTGAGTTCAAGACCAGCCTGAACTATGTAGAGAGAGCCTGCTTCAAAAAAACCAAACCAAATAAAAATAACTTGGTGGCTTATAAGAATGCTTTACTGCTTCTCACCATTCTGTGGATTGACCAGGTGATTCTGCTCCATAAGATGTTGCCTGGGTGCTGAGAGCGTCCAGCATGGCCTTCCACTCCCAGCTGCAGTGGGCGCAGGCTCTGGTTGGAAGCTCAGGGGCACAGTGGGTGTTTCCATGGGGATGAATGGGTTTCCTCTCTGTGGCCACCTCAGGTGAGAAGGTCTTCTCACATGCTGGTCAGTTGGGTTGTCAGGAGAGAATTCAGTAAAAATTAGTTTCAGATTTGGGGACTACACTTTAAAGTTTGTCTACCCACATGTTCTCTAACAGGAAAAAAAAATCCATATTTTGTCTTGCTAATTAAAACTCTCTGATAAGAACTCTTAACAACAGTAACAGCTGTGATTGTTTTTAGACCTAGAAAATAAGCAAAGCCTCATTTTCTCTTTAGTGACTTGAATTTCTTTTTCTAGGTATAAAACCACCACCTGTCACCAAGACTGCTGCTTCTGTGTGCATGTGGAAGATTTGTCTCTATGCATGTGTAAAATTTAAAAGTCCCACCCTTTCTAACCTTTCTTTGTAGTAATGATGACATTTTTCTGATGGACAGCCAGAGAGAGAGAGAGAGAGAAGAGGGAAGAAGGAAGAGGGAAGAGAGAAGAATCGGAAGAATGATCTCATGCAGGGAAATAAAGGACCTGGCTGGGCATGGTGGAAAACACCTATAATCCCAGCACTTGGGAGGCTGAGGCAGAAGGATTTCATGAATTCAATGCCAGCCTGGACTATATTTTTTCTATTTCAAAAGAAAAAAAAAAAGGGGAGGTCTGGGAAGATAGCTCAGCAGCTTAACCACCTGCCTGGCAAGTGCAAGGACCCAGGTTTGATCCCTGTGCATAGAAAGACCCTCTACCAAATAAATAAATAAAAGATTAAAACTTAAAAAAAAAAAAAAAAAGAGCTCCAGCTTCTGACTCCTGGGTGTAAACAGAATTGATGTGAAAATATATTCGAGGCTGTGTTCATAAGATAAGGAAATGGAGTAAAGAAACTTGGAAAAGGGCAGTTCAAGTGTATCAGTGGACTTAGAAATATGAAAGATGGGTAGGTCCAAAAACATTTCTAGGCTAATTCAGTTCTTAGTCCATAGATATCCTTATGGTTTTTCCATTTTAAAAGTTGAAATGTGAGCATTATAAGGCAAATTGTGTTTTTTCCTGAACTTCTATCACAAGGTCACAAAATGTAAACTACCTGAAATGGTGTATAAGGTTCTAATGAAGAAATGCATCTTGGGTACGGTGATGGGATGCGGGGAAGTGGGCCAGGCCACACCTCAACACTAAACATCCCTGGTTCCCTCATGTCAGTTCAAAATTCTGATTCCTAGTTGGCAAGCTTTGTCTTTGCTGTGCTTTCTGTTTCTTATGGCACTTTCTTTACTTTCCCCCACAACTTCCCCTTTCCACTTCATGGCGGATTCTTTCGCATCTGAGGCTTCCCTGCACCTGGTTTAATAAGCTGTCCTCCAATGAGGGAAGACTTGCACTGTTTCCATCTTCAACGCAGGCACTTGTCACAGAGGGTGGGAGAGCACTTCAAATATGACTAGCACAGATGAGGAAGAGAACATTTAAATCTGAAGCTTTAAAAGTGGCTTTAAGTACTTATACCTAAATGTAAACCACCCCACACACAGTAGCAGCCTTATAAGACTAGACCGCACAGCCCAGAGTCTCACTCGTAACTCAACAGAATTCTGCTTATTCTCTTTACACTAAAAGCTAGAAAAAAATCACAGCTACAATATTGCAAAATGCTAGTGATCCTTGTACTATTATAAAATCTTTATTTGTAGTAAATTTATTAATGCTTGTATCCTTCCCTGGACCTCAAGCTTCTTGGGGGTAATAGGGCTTCGTCTGTCCCCCCCTTTCTTACTATTGCATTATTTATGTTCAACACTTAGTACTCTAATTCCAGCACTCAGGGGAGGCTGAGGCAGAAGGATCACTTTGAGTTTGAGGCCAGTCTGGGCTACATAGTGAGTTCAGGGCCAGCCTGAACTGCGTGAGGTCCTGTCTAAATAAATAAATTCTCATAAACCTTTAGTATAAATGAGGACCATACTGTGTACAGTGTGTGTGTGTGTGTGTGTGTGTTTGTGTATGTGTGTATGAGAGAGAGAGACAGAGAGAGACAGAAAGAGAGAGAGAAACCTGGCATGGTGGCATACACCTGTGATGCCAGCACTCAGGAGGCTGAAGCAGGAAGATTGCTATGAGTTTGAGGCTCACAAGGCTCCATAGTGGAATTCAAGGCCATACATAGCAACAAAACAAAAAACCAAATAAAACCCAACTAATAATAATAATAAAATAAAAAAGATAAAAGAAGAAAATCAAGACTAGTTATTAAGGAGACATAGAGTTGGTTGCTTAATACTTAAAAGTCAGAAAATTAGCTTTATTAATAAACTCTTCTTAACCATTTACTATATGTGTGTCAGACAGCAGCCTAAATTCTTTACTTGAAGTATTTGATGTAACTCTCATAAGATAACCATGTGGGATAAGTACTGTTATTATCCTCATTTTTTCAGATGACATGGAGGATAATAGGAGTAATTTACCCAAGGTCATACAGCTAATAAGTAGTAGAGTGAGCATTTAAACCCAGGCAATTTGACTTCAGAGCCTACCTTCTTAACCACAATGCTGTATTGCTTTCTGTTTGATTGTGTCCATATGGTGACAGAAGCTTAGTGACCTCAAATGTCTGCCACGGGCTTTTGTCTAAATTTAAGCCTCAATAAGCCTGTGTCCCCTGGAGGGTTAGGCCTCTTTCCAGCGGTGCAGATTGAGGAAGGTGGGGGGAGAGGTACTGAGGATCAGAGGAGATAAAAATCCACACAGGATTCTTTTTCTCAAAAAAGTCCAAATAGATATTTCTACAACTAGGTTTTTTTTTTTTTGTTTTTTTTTTTTTTTGCCTCCTAATAATGAAGGAAAAAACAACACTTCATTAAATAAAACAAGCTTTTCTTTAATAAAATGAAAACAACCAATACCAATCACCTCCTGCAAATCTCTGGTCTAGTAAAAAAAATGAAAGGTAGCCAAGTTACTATCTGTGGATCTGCTGACTCCCCTCCTCTCATCTTTATCAGGAGATCATGCTTAGTAGCCAATAGTTAACATTTATGTTTAGTTGGGTGTTTTTCATTTGTTCCTTGCAAGGATATCTTATCTTCCATTGCTATCATTTTCTGCTTTACTCTCAACTCTTGGTCCCCAGATTCACTCCCTCCTGTTCCCTGTCCTTCCCTAAACTACAGTGGTTTTCTGGCTACCAGGAATCCAGCAGGAGCTTAGCAAGAAAATAGAGGGAAGAGCAGGAAGAAAGAGGGGCTGGGTGTCTTCTCAGCCAGCTTCTTCCCCACTTTGACTCCTGGAGCTGCCTGGAGACCTTCTGATGTGATTTTAGGGGCACCCAGAACACTTCCTCCACCTGCCCCTGCATGTCTAGGAAAGGAAAGGAAAAGTGTCACCTCTCCTGCCAATCCCCAGGTGCCTCCACACATCTCTTTTCTCCCTTCATTGTGTTCATATCTTCATAAATAACTCCTTTAATAAGTAATTTTTTGAGAGGTTGAGGTAGAAAGATTGCTGCTAGGTTAAGACCAGTTTGGGCTATAGTGAGTTCAAGACCAGCCTAAACTATACAGTAAGACCCGGTCTCAAATATCTATATCTGTATCTGTATTTATATCTATATCAATATATAATAATAATAATAATAATAATTATTATTATTCTTTTTGTGGAACCGGAGATTGAACTCAGGCCCTTGTGTTTGCCAGGGAAGTGCTTATTCCACTGAGCCGTCTCCCTGGCCCCCTCAAATATATATATTTTAGTAAACTCTTTTGAGTAGAATGCCATTTCCTTCTTGGGACCCTGCCTGCTATATCCCCCTGTAGTAGTCATTTAAATTTCTTAGAGGCATGGATGAGGCCTAGACTTCTCAATCTGTACAGTATAAGACTAAATGACCCCTCGTGTAGATAGTCCTATAAGCAGGGTGATGAGATTTCATCACTTTGTTTCTAACATGGCTGAGGGGAGCAGGACTCTGGATGTGACAGACATGAGTACCCCATTCCATGTATTAGAGACAGTTCACCCAGCTCTTTTTTGTGGCTTGAGTGAAATAATCTCAGTTTTATTCCCTCTGCCTGAGACTCAAACATCAAGCAATTTTGTGATTACTAAACTGGTTTCCTAGGCAATTGGATCCAGAGAAAGGGTATATTGGAGAGGGGACACCAACCCTGGAAAAATGTAGTTTTATATTAAGGAAATTGATTTTTTTATTAATGTATGCTTGTAATACAGAATAATAGTTGTCAGTTGGGGTTATTACTATCTGCACATAACATATCTTGATTATTTTCAACCCTGATACCTCCCTTCCCTTTTCTTTCTCACCTTGATCCTCTTCTCCAACAAGACTACCTTTTTCCCATCATCTCTTCTTTATTTAAAAGAAAGAGATGGGATAAACTTCAGTGGCACTTCCTGGCAAGGGCAAGGTCCTGAGTTTGATTCCTGGTACCAAAAGAAAGGAAAGAAAACGTAATAGTTTCCCACTGTCCCTTTCCACATTCTTGATTTTCCTTTCCAACTCGCAGTTCCCCATTGTACTTTTTTTTCTTGCTTCCTTGCTCATGGCTTTTCCTCTGTGTTAAGATGAAAATTCCTGTTACCACATCAGTAGACTAGTTTGTACCCATTCTCTGACAACTGCATCCATACTCTGTCTTAAGAGGGCATAGTGGGTTGACAACTGGTGGTCAATTTGTCATACCCAGCTGAACTGAACCAGCATAGTACTGGATGTGGGAGGTCCACTGAGAACTGGTACTTTTAGCATAAGAGGCAGAAATGGAGAAGAGAGGCTTTTGGGAGCTGGTAGAAGCTATTAGAGGCTGTAGGGAGCTCTTGGGGCCTGTTAGTTCTCTTGGATGAGCTTGTCCTGCTGGCTTTCCTGATGAACTTGGCTGTTCTCATTGTTGAAGGAGCTCAGGACCCATTTGTCACTGAGAATGGTTCACTTTGGGGGAGCTCTGGTCCTCACTTTGAGCATCACTTTCTGGTTCCTTGGGGGAAGATGGTGCATAGCTGCATCCTGGAGAAGCTTGGCGTTCCTGGCTGTTCTCATCATTGGAGGAGCTCAGGACCTCACTGTCACTGAGGATTGCTGGGGTACTTCTGGGGAGCTCTGGTTCTTACTTTGAGCATTTGTTCTGGTCTCCAGTGCAAACTCCTCAGCCTGCTAGCACAGATCCTTTGTCCTGCTGGCATAGACTTGCTACCTTCTACCATTGACCTTTGGGCCTTTCCAGCCCAGGTCTGTGAAACAGGTCTGCATTAGGCATTGTTATGGGCTTTAGGCCTCCAGGTGGACTCATGGGGGACATTATTATGGGCTTTGGGTCTTTAACTGGACTCATGCACGCCATTATCATGGGATCCAGGTCCTCAGCTGGGTTCCTTGGTCCCCTTAGTGTGTGGACAGATTTCCTGCACTCTTTTTGTACATGACTTTTTGGATACTATATAAAATAATCTTATAATTAAGTGTCCTGTATTGTATTGTTTCCCCTTGAAAACTCCAAACTACAACATAGGTGAATCATTTTTCCTGATAAAGATCAGCTTCTGTCTTGGTGCTCTTGTACCCATCCTTCTTGTTTTTAGAGGGGCTTCAGTTCTTCAGTTCTTCCCTTTTTCCCCAACAACAACTATTATCTTTATATTGGGATCTTTGAATTATGACACAAAGATGTTCTAGCAACTCCTACATTTTCTATTTTAGTTCATCCCCAGATTCTATCTCCTGAACTTCCACCTAGGGCTTCATTTCTCTATTCTGCAGAGCAGAAAAAAAAAAAAAAAAAAAAAAAAAACTTTTCAAAAAAGTTGTTTGTACTGGTTGTCATCACTTCCTCACCTCTCATTGATTCCACTCTGGCTTCCTTCCAGCAAGCCATCGGTCCAATGAAACAGCTGTAGTCAAGGTCATCAGCGACCTACACATTGCTGAATTCTATTGCTTCTTTTCATCTCTTGCCTTTTATAAACATTGCACACAGTTCACCCATGTCTTTGAAAAATGTTTACTTTTCGTGGTTTCTGTGGCAGATTGTTTTGCCATCTTCTTCCCAAATGCCCCCTCTACTCCACCTCCAGGTGCTGGCTATGGTCTCTATGTGCACCGGCCATGTGGAGCTACTGAGCACTTGAAGCCCAGCCTTGAAATGAGAGATGCTACAAGAATAACACATACTCAATTTCAAAGGCTTAGCATGAGCAAAAGAACAGAAAGTATCTTACTAATAACTTCATAGAAGTTCATGTGCAGACACCAATATTTTTAATATATTGGTCAATAAAGCTAATTTCTGCTGTTTTCTTCTTACTTTTGAAATGTGGCTACTAGCTTAAAATTACACATGTAGCTCACAAGTGTGGCTCAGACATACTTCTACTAAACAATGCTGTCCTACAGTCTCATTTCTATCACCCTTCTCATTTTATCATCCTATCTAGTTCCATGGTTTTAAATACCATCTCTATGTTGATTCCCAAATTTAGATCTCTGACCTCTCTTTTGGAGGTCTACAAGACTGCCTGCCCAGCTGGTGCTTGAATTTCCATTTCCATCTCAATAATAACACGTCATACATGGGATTTTCTATTTCTTCCATCCCTATTATGTTCCTTACTGAGTCTCCTACCACAGTCAATGGTGCCATCGTCTGTCCAGTTGCTCAAGCCAAAAACTTGAGTCATCTTTGGCTATTCTGTTTTCCTCACCCACTTCATCTAATCTTCCAGCAAGTCCTGTTGATTTCATCTTCAAATCATATCATGAATTCCATCAAATTTTATTTATCTGCACCACTACTACTCAAGTCCAGGCCACTGTCACATCTCACTTTGACTACTAGACCAGCTTCCTAATTGGCCTCTTTTATTCTACTGTTGTATCATTATAGTCTCTGATTTGTATCTCAGTCTGATCTTTGAAAAAGCCACCAGATCATGTCACTCCTTCATTTAAACCCTCCGTGACTCCTCACTCACTTGGAATGAAATCCATTCCTACTGCATCTCATACAGCACAGCCAGAGCCTGATCACTGCTTACTTCACAAAGCTCGTCCCTCACCGCCCTTCTCCCTTGTTCTAACAGTCTCTGACCTCTCTGACCTTCCTTCTGTGCTTTGATCAAGTCAGGCTTTGCTTGCCTGTGGTCCTGAGTATGATTTGCTTCCCTGTGCCCTAAATGCTCTGTTTTGTACGGCTGATTCCTCTTCATTCTGCAGATCTTGGCTCAAACCTTGCCTCCTTCAGACAGCATCCTTGCATCTGGTCTTCTAGGCATTATCCATTCAATCATACGCATACACTCTCTTTCTTTTTTATTTGCTTCCTATTTAGTGTCTGGATCTCTTTAAGAGTGTAATTTTTTTATGTATTTAATACAGGGTCTCATTACACAGACTGGGCTTATAGTTTTTCTCCTGTTTACAGCCTCCCAAGTGCTGGGATTACAGGTGTGAGCCACTATGCGCCTTCTGAGTATTGAACCCCAGCCCCAGCACTTTGCCTAAGCAAAAATAATAATAAAATTTTTAAAAGAATGGATAATATACTTTTGGAAATGACAGACTAATTTAAAATAAATAGATTTATTTTGGAGTGAATAATATGAAATGCCTTAGAAACTTAAGCATAATTTAAAGAGTTACTCACTAGGCCCTAGCAGACATTAATCCCTTTGTGTGACTGAGTTCATTCTAACAGCAAATACTGAGGAGAACAGAGCATACTTTCTCTGCCCTTAAACTTGGGAGAGCTCAGGAGACCTTATGTCACAGTCTCTGAGAGGGAAAGGAGAGGAGAAATGTCAAGGAGTGCAAGTCTGTTGGGAGAAGTCAACAGATGAAGCCAATGGCTGAAGTCAAAAGAAGGCGCCGGCTCAACAGATAAAAGCTTACTTGACTAATTTTGTCTGGGTCCCTATACAGGGACCATAGCTATTAATTCTTTAGCATCTATTTCAGTGCTATCCAGGATAAATAAGCAATACATGCTTTTTTGATTGAATTAATAAATAAATTTATAAATTATACTGAAAATTTAAGAAAGGTAAAGTCTTAAAATTCCTGACTTTAGATAATACTGAAAGTATCTAGAAAGCAAATTTTAAAAAAGTATGCAACTGAAAAGTAAGAGGTAGACACGCAGTTGAATTGAGTACTCAAAGATACACTAGCCTGAGGATTTGGGAATAAGAGTATAATTTCTTCTTGTCCTGCTTCACGCCCCCAGAGTTGAATCAATCTTAGAGTTCCTGTTGACCTCAGGAGAGGACTGCTAATACACAAATAAGGAAAACAGAGTGAGAGAGGTGGAATCTTTAAAGTTAAATATAAAAAAAAACAACCATCTTGTTTCTTTCCCCCACCCAAATTAGATATGCTGCAACACACAAAGGATGGTGTCAACCATGAATGTGTGATCCAATTGTTATAATACATGATGGATGCATCTGTAGCCAGACTGTATTATGCTGTGGTCTACTTTAGGAAGTTTCTGAATTTGAATCTAAAAGTGATATCTGGAAAAGAGATAATAATTTTTGCTCACATAGCACTTTTCATCCAAAGGTCTCAAAGCACTGTACAAAGAAATAAGTATTATTATCCCAGATGGAGAAACTCAGACAGAGGGCCTACTGCCATTTTCAGTAAAGGGGAGTGGGAGCCCCTGGGCTCCAAACACAGCCCTAGACTATAAATTATTGAATCATGACCTCTTACCTCCTACTCCCCAACCCCATTACTGAGGATTGAACCCAAGGCCTTTGCACTGAGTGGCATCCTCAGTCTCCCTCCCATTTATTTTGAGACTGATTCTCAACATATGCCCAGGTGGAACTCAAACTTGTCCCAAACTCTTGCCTCAGCCTCCAAGAATGTTGGGATTAGAAATGTATACTACTATTCCCAGCTATGTAGGGCCTCTTTTGGTTGGGAATTTGAACTACTAATACAGAGAGTTTTTAAAAAATAGAGCAGAATATCATGAGAATTTTAGCATGTATCCTAAACATATAAAAATGGGCACTTTTAAAACAAATTTTTGGTGAAGTGTGGCTTTTCTAAAATAAGAAAAATGGTTGTTATAATCAGACTGATAATGGCTAACATGCTGAGCATTATTCTCAGTGGGTGATATACATCATTTGATATAAGATTTACAACAATCTTACTTTTTTTTTTTTTTTTTTTTGTCAGAACTGGGAATCAAACTCAGGTCCTTGTACTTGCTAAGGAAGTGCTTATTCCACTGAGCCATCTCCCCGGCCCCACTATTTATTTTTTGAGGTAGGAGCTATTACCATTTTACAGTTGAGGAAACTGAGTGAAGAGAAGTTAAGCAACTAGGCCAAATGTCAGTCAAGCAAGTGCCACAGCTAGAGTTTGGATGTAGATGCTTTGGCTCCGTTGCCCTGGCTTCTGGGCAGTTACTCTGTGCCGAGTACTGTGTGAAGCGTGAAGCATTCCAAATGAAGTATTTCATTTCATCCACACCAAACTCATAAAAGGTAGATATACTATTTCCTAGTTTTACTGGGGAAGAAAACAATGGCTTAGAAAGGCAAAGTGACTGGGCCAAGCTCTTATGACAGTAGGGGTTAGAGCCAGGATTTTGAAAATAAGTCCAAAGAGCAACAATCAAGAAGTGAGGGTTTTAGGGCTGCTCCTGCCTCTAACTCGGCCGCACGACTTTGAGCCAATTACTGAATTTCTAGGGGCTCCATATTTTCCTCTGTAAAAGGAGGGCATATGCAATGTGGATACTGAAGTTCTTCCTGGTACTGAAATTCTGAGGCTCCATATCTGTTTCCTCTTTAGTCCCTCCTTGCTTGACAATCCTTGGAGGAAAAGAAATTAACCACACAGAACCTGGAAACCAAATTTAGAAAATAGATCATAAAAGGAGAAAATAATAAGTTTACAAAACGTCTTTATTTAGAAAGTAAGGCTATCCTAAAGCATCTGGCTTGGTTCGTGAGACTCTGTGGCCAGAAGCAGGTCACGCGGATCTCCCTGCCCAGCCAGTGCCCCTGGGACCAGAGAGTCAGGGAAGTTGCTTCAGGGTCCTTTCTGGTCTGATGAGCTGGCTGAAGCTGGAAGAAGCCCACCGCATGTGGGAGGCAGCTGAGAGAAGAAGCCAAGCGTTTCATGTGGGTGTTCTATCTTGAATTCAGAATGTCTATACCATTCTGTCTACTTCTGTTTTTGTTCTTAGTGATGATTATACAGTGACAAAGTTCACTGCTGCCATGAACGAGTCCCCCAGCCCCAGCCTAGGGCAGCCATATTGTAGTGAACCGTGGCTTCCATGTTTGCTTCTGATGTGGCTAAGAAATGTGAGCCTAGGTTTGAGAGAAATCTTCACCCTAGAAAAGCTACCTGCAGCTTTGGCAGCATGAGAAAGTCTTAGTGCTTAAATCTTCTTAGTGCTCCTATCTACCATCTCTTTTTTTGCAAAATTATACTTATACTACTTGTTCCCCAGTGTTATGAACTGAAAATTGTATAATATTTGTAGACATGGGAGAGCTCCTAGGTGACAATGACAGCGAGGCTGAGAGACTGCCCCTCACCCACATTCCTAGTGCTACTATACCTGGGGCCCCTGCTTTGGCAACAAGCCAGCCTCAATTACAGGCTCAACTTGGCCTGTCATTTGGGCAAGTTATTAAATTTTTGTAAGTCTTTTCAATTTGTAAAATGGAAAAATGGAAATAATAAACATGAAGTTCCTGACACAGAATAAGCCATCAGTAAGGAATAGCCATTATTATTTTTATTATCAATTATTGAATTATGGCACAGAATTAAGAGGTTCACAATATTACATTTTATTTTCTAAGATGCACATACTCACTTAGAGAAAGACCAGTATGAAAGTGAGTTGTTGGCCAGATGCGATGGCACACACCTGTAATCCTAGTACTCAGGAGGCTGAAGCAGGAAGATTGTTGCAAGTTTGAGACCAGCCTGGGCTACTAAGGGAGCTCAAAGCCAGCCTGAACTGCATAGTGAGACTCTGTCTCAAAAAAAAAAAAAAAAAAAAAAAAAGGAGGAACTTGGCACAAAATTCACAAGATACAAAAATATCATGAAAATCTTCTTGCAGTCCATCCCTCAGTCACTCCCTGCCCTTCTCCAGAGCCAACTATTGTCTCAGTTTCTGCTCCATCCTTTCAAAAGTTATTTATGTCCTACAAACATTTCTATATTAACTTCTTTCTCCTTACTGGGGATTGAACTTTCCAGGGCCTTCCCCATGCTAGGAAGTGCTCTATCACTGAGCTCTATCCCCTGCCTTACATCCTTTTATACCTATCTTTTACAACCAGGTAAAAATGGTAGCATGCCTTATTCTTCTTCTTCACCCTTTTTAGAAACAATACCTTGTTTTAAAATGGCTATACTTTTAAAGAGTGTATATTGTTTTGTACCACTGTTAACTAAACCCAGGCCTTGTGTCTTCTAGGCAAGCAATCTACCACTGAACTATATCCTCACCCTCTTCTGCTTTTTGGTGATGGTGGTACAAGGGATTGAACTCAGAACCTTCATACTGAGCCATACCCCAGACCATTTTTAAATTTCATTTTTAAATTTTTGAAACAAAGTCTCAGTAAATTGCTAAGTTCCCTGGTCTGGGCTCAAACTTGTGTTCCTCTTGTAAAAGTCACCTAGAATTCTAGGATTACAAGCATGCAGTAGTACTACGTCCAGCTCCCACATATTTTTGTTTGTTTGCTTGAGGTTTTGTTTTTTTAGACAAGGTTTGGCTATGTAGTTGAGGTTCTCCTTGAACTCACTGCATAGCCCAGGCTGGCCTCACACTCACAGTAATCTTCCTGCTTCAGCCTTCTGAGTTCCTGTATTTTTTTTTTTAAATATACAGAGAATTCTACGTGCCACTTAGAGAGTCTCAGTTCTTTGCTTGGGAATCACTAAAGTAAGTTAATTATTGGTAATAGTGAGTATTAATTTGGTCCTTACTTTATGCCAGACATTGTTCTAAGCACTTTACACATCTTACATAATCTATAATTTTCAAGTTTCAGTTTAATATTATCTCCAAAGAAGCCCTCTCTTATCTAAGTTGATCTCCCTTCCTCCTTGGCTATTATTCTCTATCATTTCATCCTGTTGATTTCCTTCTGAATTCTCATCACTATTAGTTACCTATTTGCCTGCTTGTTTACTTCTGTCTCCCCAAGCACAGTGGGAGCTTTGAGAGTAGGGACTGAGTCCCTTAGGCTCACTGCAGTACACCAGGAAAAGTTCTCTGCCTTGGTGCTCAGGACAGAGAAATCATGGTTGAGTATTTATTGGAAAGTACATAATGAACAAAAATATCTGGCTTTCTGAGGTAGACCCTACTATTTTCTCCATTATTCTGGTGAAGAAATTGAGATCTAGAAAGTGAATAGACTCACTCCAAAGTTAATAACAAAACTGGTTGAACACCCAGCTTTGCTTGATTCCAGAGGACAAGCTCATCACTTCTCTGGCCCCAGCCCCTTGGCTAGGTCTTAATCCAAGTCTCTTTTTTCTGTCTAGGACTTTCTTCTCCATTGAAATAAGAGGGTAGAATTAGCCATCTCCTTGTAGTAATGTTTTGTGCTTTGTGAGTCTATGATCTATGAAAATGAAAGTTGGGTTTAGTGAAAGGACCAACAAATTTGGCTTGATGAGTTTAAGGATGTTGATCTTCAGTTCTGTTTTTCCTTTTCTACTTCCTTTACTGAAGATTTTCCGGTCCTTGTTTTTTTTTTTTTTTTTTTTTTTTTTTTTTTTTTTTTTTTTTTTTTTTTTTTTTTTTTTTTTTTTTTTTTTTTTTTTTTTTTTTTTTTTTTTTTTTTTT
>PVKA01027263.1:0-30736 GCA_004027165.1 Ctenomys sociabilis
ACTTAAAATGTATCAATAAACTTAATAAAGGAAAATGAGAAAGATGTGAAAATTCCTGTTGAGGCTCTCGAAGCACATCCTGACACTTACATAGAGTCCTGCAGGAAACACTAGGAGACCTATTGTTTATAGTCATTTTAGGAACATTTCCAACGCCTTAACTTGCAAGGCAGACTTTAGTAGCCACATACAACAAAGAATACAGATTTTACCCAAGGAATATTATCATGTTACCCATCAATATCTCTTAGGAATAGCAATCTAGAAATTATTTTGTTTATTTTCTTTTTTCAATAATTAATACATTGCATATTGTTTTCATAGTGCTTTGTTGTTATTCTACTTGCAAACACTATTAGAGCAGAAATCTTTAATCAATGAATAAAGAGAATATAGCTGTATGGTTACCTTATTTTTTAAAGCTGAATTATAGTACAGTTTTAATAATTAATACTTTCTACCTTCTTATCTTCTTAGTGGTTGTCCGTAGTGCAAGAAGCCAACATAATATTCTGTCTAACCACTATTAGTGCAAATCTTGCTTCCCATAGGACTACGCAGGAGTACTGCATATTTATCCTAACTGTACTGTTTATACAAACACAGTATGGTTCTTCCTTTGTATTCCCTTTTTTTTTTGTCTAGACCTGATAAACATGAGCAATCCATTGTCATTCAATGAGTATAGGTGCCTGAACTCAGTGAATCAGTCCAACACAGTCCAGCATTCCACAATAATAGTGGGTTATCTAAAGAAGTTGTTGACTATAGCCATTTACAGCTCAACATATTATTATGGCCCTGCGTTATACACCTCACTTTTATATTTATTTGCTGGATGGTTAATACCAAGATAAAGCAAGACCTATAAGAAAAAATGTAGCTTTTGTATCTGATGAGGTCAGTCAAGTCCCCTCAGGGTTTACCTTGTAGTCCTGTACCTCACTTTGTAGATGCTTTGTCTATGTCAACAATGTGGATGAGTCACGGCCATTGCTTGACCAGTTTGCACTCTGTGAGAGCCTGAGAGAAAGTTTTCTCTCCACATGAGGCACACTAAGGAACACTATAGACCATTACTCACTTTCCTTTGTGGCTCCATAATCTCCTTGATCAGAAAATTTGGGACACAACTGAGTTCCATGATGTTACAGTACAGGTTCTCCTATGTCCTGAGTCTTCATTGATGTTGAAAAGCTAGAGCCAAAATGTTGCCTGACCTTGCAGCCTTTTCATTTCTCCAATTTTTGATCTGTGAACTTAGGTTGTTAACCAACCAGAAGAGAAGCTGACTATTAACCTGCAGTATAGGCAGTTCAGACTACCCTTACTGACTAAATTCTTTTTAGTTGTTGTTGTACATTTCTATTTGCATTTCTTCTTTTGACTTCTTATACTAGGGAAACTGTATGACATTTGCAAATTTGTCTGGTTTATTTCACTCATGAATATATGTTCAAGTGGCATCCACTTCAATATAAATACTTAATTTTGTCATTTTTTCTGACTGAGTAATATTCCATTATGTAGAATTACTACATCTTTTCCAACCATTCCTCATGTGATGGACATCTTGGTTCATTCTAAGACTTGGATATCACAAATTGTGCTGCTATAAACATAGGTACACATATATCGCTATGGTATGATGTTTTCAGTTCCTCTGGGAAAATTCCCAATAGGGGGATAGCTGGCTTGAATGGGATTTCCAGTCCAACTTTTCTGAGGAGTCTCCACACTGATCTCCACAATGGTTGCAGCAGTCTACATTCCCACCAGCAGTGGAGAAGTGTTCCCTTTGCCCCACATCCTCTCCAACATTGGTTGTTGGTTGATTCTTTTATGATAGCCATTCTTTCTGGAGTAAGATGGTATCTCAATGTTGTTCTAATTTGCATTTCATGGATGGCTAGTGATGTGGAGCATTTTTTCATATATTTATTCGCTTCTTTAATTTCATCCTGTGAGAAGTACGTATTCATCTCAGATGCCCATTTCTGGATTGGGTCTTTAAATTTAAGGGACCTAGTATATCTTAGTTATTTATATGTACTAGACAGCAGACCTTTGTCTGCATGCTTATCAGTTAGGATTTTTTCAAAATTTGTGGGTTATCTTTTCACTTTGTTGACAGTTTCTTTTGACTTGCAGAAATTCCTCAATAAGAGTTGATGCCAGTTGTTAATTCTTTCACGTGTTTCCCATGCAAATACATGTTTGTTCATGAACTCTTTACCTACCCCTATGTCTTCAAGAGTTCCTCTTAGTTTCTCTTCCAGGAGATTGAGTATTTCTGTCTTAATTTTTAGATCTTTAATCCATTTGACTTTAACTTAGTGCTTGGTGATAGACCTGGGTCAAGTTTTAGTTTTTGGTATGTAGAATGCCAGTTTCTCCAGCACCATTTGTTAAAGAAGCTATCTTTCTTCCAGTAAGCATGTTTGGCTCCTTTGTCAAAGATTAGGTGGCTGAGTGTGTTCATAGAGGCCTCTCCATCTTCTAATCTATTCCATTGATCCTCAGGTCTATTTTCTTGCCAATACCATGTTGATTTTATCACAGTGGCTATGTAGTATAATTTCAAGTTAGGAATTGTGATGTCTTTGGCCTTGTCTTTGCTGGCTAAGATTGCCTTTGCTATCCTAGGTAGGATGAATCCTACTTGGTCATGTTGTATGATCTTCTTAACAGTTTGTTGCATTCTGTTTGCTAGGATTTTATTTAGGATTTTTGCCTCTATGTTCATGAGGGAGATTGGCCTGTAGTTCTCCTTTTTGGTTGTGTCTTTCCCTGGTTTTGAAAGCAGTATAATACTTGCCTCCAGAAATAATTTTTTGAGGACTGCTTCTTTTTCAATTTCATTGAAGAGTTTGAGGTTAGTAGGGCTTACATCTTCTATAAATTTCTTGCAGAATTCAGCTGTAAATCCAGTAGGACCTGGACTCTTCTTTGTCGGCAGGCCTTTTATTACTTTTCATATTTCGTGGCTGTTATTGACTTATTGAGAGTTGTTATATCTTCTTGATTCAGTGTTGGTGATTTGTACCTTTTGAGGAATCTGTTCATTTCTTCTGTGTCTTCTATTCTGTGAGCATAAAGATTCTTGAAGTAGCTATTGATAATCTTCTGAATTTCCACTGGGTCTGTGGTGATTTCACCCTTTCCATTCCTTATTGCTTCAATTTGAATTTTTTCTTTCCTCTTTTTGATGAGGTTGGTTAGGGGCTTATCAACTTTATCTAGTCTTTCAAAGAACCGGCTTTCCATTTGTGGATTCTTTGAGCTGTTTTCTATATCTCAATTGAATTAATGTCTGCTCTAATCTTTATGATTTCTTTCCATCTTTGTGCTCTGGGTTTGGTTTGCTCTTCCCTTTCTAGATGTTGGAGGTGCAACATTAGGGTTTTTGTTTGTTCCTGTTCTATTTTCCTAATGTGCAAGTTCATAGCTATGATTTTCCCTCCGAGAACCTCTTTCATCGAATACCATAAATTCTGGTAAGTTGCGCTTGAATTTTCATTGAACTGTAGATATTGTTGAATTTCTTGTTTAATTTCTTCTGTGACCCATTGATTGCTGAGTAGGGTGTTGTTTAGTTTCCATGAATTTAGTGGGTTTTTCTGGTTTCTTTTGACATTTATTTCTGGTTTCATTGCACTGTGGTCAGATAATATGCATGGGATAATTTCTGTTTTCTTGCAGACACTTAAGCATGACCTATGGATTCATATGTGGTCTATTTTAGAAAATTATACATGTGTGGCTGAAAAAAAATGTGTATTCAGCTGTGTTTGGGTAGAACACTCTGTATGTGTCCACCAAGTCCATTTGTTTCAAGCTCTGATTCAGTTCTGCTACTTCCTTGCTAATTTTTTGTCTGGTTCACCTATCTTTTGGAGATAAGCATGTGTTAAGGTCACCTGTTAAGATCGTGGTCTGGGATAAAAGGCTTTTTAGTCCATTAAGATTTGTCTTACGTATTTGGGTGCTCCTGTGTTTGGTTTATGAGTGTTACCTCTCCCTCTTGAATTTTTCCCCTAACCAATATATAGTGGCCTTCTTTGTGTCGTTTGATCCTTTTTGCTTTGAATTTGAGACTATCTGAGAACAGAATTGCAACTCCTGCTTTTTTCTGTGCTGCTGGGGCATGTAGTATTGTTTCCATCCTTTGTCTTTAAGCCTATGGATATCTTTTTGAGTTAAGTGTGTTTCTTGTGTATAACTATTGTTGGATTTTGTTTCCTAGTTCACTGTGCCAGTCTATTTCTCTTAATTGGTGAATTGAGTCCATTTACATTGATGGTAACAATTGAAATGTGTTGACTCATGATTGCCATATTTAATAAGCTGCTGTTGTTTACTCCTTTTTATCCTGTGTTTAATTCTTTGCCCTGTTTAGTGGAGTTCCATTTGTATTTGTGGACTTCTTGTCATTGTGATCTCTCTCTAAAACATCTTTCAGTAGCCTGTGTATGGATGGCCCTGTCATCATGAAATCCTTTATTTATTCTTTGTCATGGAAGTATTTCACTTCTCCATAAAACTTGATAGAGAGTTTTGCAGGATATAGCAGTCTGGGCTGGAATTTGTTTTCATGCAGGACTTGAAGAACTCTGCTCCATACTCTGCCTTCATGGTTTGTGTAGAGAAATTGGATGTAATTCTGATGGGTTTTCCTTTGAATGTGATCTGCTTCTTCTCTCTAGCAGCTTTCAGTATATTATTTTTGCGTTGGATTTCTGGGATCTTGACTATTATATGTCTCAGTGTGTTTTTACTTGGGTTGAAGTTATTTGGTGTTCTGTATGCTTCGGTTACCTGAATGTTGGATTGTTTCCTCCTATTTTGGAAGCTTTCTGCTATTACTTCTGCCCATATTCTTTTTATATCATTGGTATGAATGCCTTAATTCTCAACGATGAAAATTAATATCACAGTGTTCATCTTGGGATCATCTTGCAGGTGATGGGTTATTTTTTCTGCATTCTCATTGTTTTTAACAGATCTTTTCTCCCCTTTTTACTAGCTGCACCAGCATCTTCAAGACCTGAAACTCAGTCTTTGCTTTCACTCAAATGGTTTTGTAAACTCGTGATTGAGATTTTTAGTTCTTCTATATCTCTTTGATTCTGCTTCATGCATTCTGTTCCTTTTCTGTATTGCTCATTCCAGGAATCCATAGTATTTCTGGTCTCCTCTATTTTTTTTTTAATCAATGTCTCCTTTAGAGGTAGCTATTAATTCCTTTACTGCAGAGGTTTTTCCAAATTGGATTTCCTCTATATATTTCTGGAATTGATTTTCTACTTCAGATGCTATGATTTCGAAGATTTCTGTTTTTATTTCAGAAATTATTTCTGCTTTGAGTTCCTCTTTACCTTTCTGCTATTGTTTCTTTGCTTTCATTGCTGTTAATTCATACATTTCAGCTGGAATAGTGTTCTCTGCACTTTTCTGGGTGGGTATTGGGTTTTCCCCATATGTTTCTGGATTTGATTCATTACTTCAGATGCTGTGTATTCAAATATTTCTTTTTTTATTTCAGGCATTAATTCTGGTCTGTGTTCCACTATACCTTTCTGCTGTTATTTCTTTGCTTCTGACCCTATTAATTCATTTATTTCAGTTGACCTAATGTCCTCTGCACTTATTGGTGGACTCAAGGCCTGAGATTGCATTTTGCTCCTTTTCTTTGTCATTTTTTATAGCACTGACCTCTGACCTTTGTTATGGAGCTTTGGTACAGTTATGACCTTTATGCATAATGAGATTCAGGTGCTAGTCTATTAGGTTTGAGATAATCCAGTTATGCCTGGCCTGGATCTAGCTGCTGTGTTCAGTTCCTTTTTGCTGCAGCTCTGGTGGTACAACTACGAGCCTGTGGCTCCCCTCTGATGGTTTCCTGGTTCAGGGAGCACTGGGGAGTGCAGAAGTTCTCCCACATCCTCACCAGGCTGGGTGAGGGTGGATCGGGTGCCGGGAGAATCACAGAAATTCTCACTCACTCAGCAGGCTTGGAGGCAAGGGCTCTAGGCAGTTGCTGGGCAGGCCGTTCTGGGGTGTCTCAGGCCAATTGCTCTCTCGGAAGTCTTGGGATGGGGCTGTGGATGTCACGGTGCATGCAAGGAGAAGCCAAAATCTCTACCACAGACTCACCACACACACGCTCACAGAATCGGGGTGCCAGGAGAGTCAGAAAAATTCCTACCCATTCGGTGGGCTTGGGGGCAGGGGTTCTGGGGAGTTGCCAAGGAGTAGTTCTGGGGTGTCTCAGGACAAGCGCTTGCTCGGACATCTTGGCAGTGGGGGCTCCAGTTGTCAGCATGCACAGAGAGAAGTCAAAGGCTCTCCCATACACTCACCAAACCTGGGTACCAGGAGAGTCGGAAAAATTCCCATTCGTTTGGCGGGCATGGGGCCAGGGGTCTGGTAGTTGATTCTTAACAGTGGCCCAGCAAAATGGAAACAATAAAGTCTGACTCTTTCTCGGATCTGTTTGAAAAGGCAAACCAAGTTCTTTGAGAGAGTCAGAGAAATGAAAAGATTGATTTCCAGGAGATTGTTGGAAAATGGCAGCTAAAGTCACCTTGGAAATGGAAGATGAATAACAATAAGCCCTCTGTCCACCACTTTGTGTCATTGTAACATTATTTGTTAATCTACTAGAGACACTACCCTAAAATAGCTAGGATTGTAAGTAAGAGTACATTAGAGGGAGAGACAAAAAATATAGTTTTTATTTATTACTAGAAGGAGCTTGTGAAATGTTGGAAGTACAATATACAGAAAATGAACAAGTATTTTAAGAGTGCTAAACAACTCAGAGCAAAATTTCCTGGCATTGATAGAGGAGCAAGATGAATATTTCTACTCTCATTTGATGTTTATGATAGAAAGAAGGATGATAAATAAAGGATCAAATTTAGATAAATTCATAAAGTGAAGAAAAAAGAAAAAGCCCACAAAACTCTGGCAGATGCTCAGCCTAGAAACCCCAAGATAAATTAGTCTCAGAATAATTAATAGAAGGTGTAAATTACTCCCCAAAAGGAGGAAACAATGAAAATGAAATTCTCAGCCAGTAAAAAGTGTCAATGCCAAGGGAGATGGAAAGTGGTTATGTTTGATAATGATGTTGAAAAGTCTGAACAAGAATTTTGACTCCAGAGATAGAATTACTTTCCTGAATTGCAGGATTCAGCATCCAGGATTTAATTAATTGTCAAGATTAAATCCAAATTTTGGTTAGAATGATCCCAGACAATAATGATAAGAAGTACTTCTTCATTAATGCAGGAATAAATCCTAAAGCGAAGTTAGTTACATTGCAGAAAGTTCGCTCAATATCAGTAGCTCCTGTTTCAATGGAAAAGATGCTCTTGTTTTTCTAATTCAGTTTTGACTGCCTTTTCTAGTGAGGCCCTACAAAACTGGAGCTGATGAATAAATAATTTGAATCAATAAAAGGACAAGCTGGGGACAGTATAAAGTATCCTAGGAGAGCGCTGCTCTCGAAAATAGCTTCAGATTTTGTGGTGTGCTGAAGACACAGAATGCTCACTAAAGGACACATCTGGACTGCTGTGCACTCAAAGGACAAGGAGAATGTCAAAAACAGAGCTTCTACTAACACTGTATATGTCCCAGCCTGTGCCACCAAGGACAGAAAAGCCTTCGTGTTGGAAAACACGAAGGGGGAGAGAAAAAGAAGTGGAAATACCTAAGGAAAAGACATGTGTTTACCAAGCAAAGAAAAAAACATCAAGTCACTGCCTTCCAGTGGAGGACATGATGCAGAAACTTGCCAAGAAGCTTCCAGCACAGGGGGCAGACCCTGCCACTCAAAGAAGGGAAAGAAGAAAGCAGTGCCGCTCTACACACCTCACAGGAGCAGCACAAGCCTCAGGGTATCCTGGATGCTTACACAAATATGCTTTCTTCCGCTTCTTTCTAGCAAAAGACAGACATAGCCCCTTCCCCTTGTCTTTATGTACGCATTTGTTAAAGCTACAGACAAAATTTTTTAAGGTCTGGAGGACAAAAATGTGAGCATTGGTAGAAAAGCATGAATGCCTTGCATGGTTATTTTGAGAGGATTGCACATTATCAAATGACTGTACATTTTTAAACATATTTTGGATCATTCACTATCACAAATGACATTTATCAGAGGCTTGAAGATGGGCTACTGTGCTGCTGTCCTTTTTTCAGCCACTATGTTCAGCTAAGTGCTGTGGAGGGTGCAGGAATGGACATAGGAAAGCCGAGCCTGCCCACCTTCAAGATGCGGGAGCCAGACTCTAAAAGGGCGAGTGAGCTTTATCAGAAACACAAAACCAAAGCAAAATAAATCTGTAAGGTAAGATTAAAGCAAAAGTAAAGATGAAGTTGAATGTTAACCTGTTTCTTTTCTGTTTTTACTCTTTAAAATAAAATAAAATTGACTTCAAATATAAATAAATTAATAAATACATAAAGAGGAAGTGCTATTCAGTAGGAGTGAACTCTTAGCCAGAGTTCTGAGAAGAAGTCCAGGTGCAACCCAACCTACCTTCTGAAAGGATGCTCTAGGTATGGCATAAGGACCTCCTAGTTGGAGGGAAGAGCCTCAGCAAAGGATTGCCATAGCACAAAAGGGGATCTGGGGAAATTGGAATCTTTTTATGTTACCAATGAAAACAGTTTAAAAAGTAATGTTGCGCTTCCTTAAGTGGTTAAGTATAGTTTTCATTGACCCAGATACATGCTCCTAGGATCTACCCAAGAGAAATGAAAACATATGTCCATAAAAATCTGAATGTAAATGCTCATAAGAGTATCATTCTTAATAGTCAATGCTGAAAGAAGTCAAATACCCATGCACTAACTTACAATTAAATACATGTTGAACATTCATACAAGAGAATATCATTTGCCCTTAAAAAAAAGAACAAAGTACCATTAAATGTCACAAGATAGAAGA
The DNA here is from genome assembly GCA_004027165.1 of Ctenomys sociabilis. Lineage (NCBI taxonomy): Eukaryota > Metazoa > Chordata > Mammalia > Rodentia > Ctenomyidae > Ctenomys > Ctenomys sociabilis. Next base: position 8,963 of record PVKA01027263.1, read on the forward strand.
ATCTTGAATATATAAGAAGCCAGTTACAAAGGATCATATGCTGCATAATTCTTCTTATATCAAATGTCCATAATAGTTAATCTACACACAGAAATTAGACTAGTGTTTGCCTTCAGCTGGGAGGAAAAGAGGAATGAGGAAGTGATAGGCAAAGGACACCATGTACCTGGGGTGATGAAAACGCTAAAATTGATGCTGGTGGTGCTTGCACAGATCACAACATATTAAAAATCATGAAATTACACTTAAACAATTCAGGTTTCCTCTATCTCAATAAAGCTGCTATAAAAATAGAATTTTAAGTGTTATGCTTTCATTTTTAATTCTAAAATCATAAATACTTAATTCAACAAAGACAACTAATAAGAAATTTTGTGAAGAAAAACACAAATTTGCCATACTCCTTTTCCTATGATTAAAAGATTAGCAGGTGAAACATACTTTCTGTCCTTTACCATGCTTACACAATAATATATACCCTCACAGATTTTTAAAAATATATATGTATATATGACATTGCTCTTTTTAAAGAAAATTAAATATTACTAATGGTTTCTGCTACTTGAAAAATGGGATTTTTAATGATCTGTCTATAGATTTATAAGCCCTCCTAGCTTTTCAGCAAAGCTGACACCTTCTATACCACTAACAGACAGCACTCTGTGTGACCACATGGGAGAAGCACGTTCCACAGCCCAGGTTCTGCTCTTCTTCACAGTGCATGGCTGTAATCTTGTAGCTGTCTGGGTATGACTGTCTGGGTATAACATACCCATCTGGGATGTTAGAGAAGGGAGGCGAAGCAGCCTCTCCACTGTCCAAGCTGCCCATACCTGTTGGTTCTCAGCACAGCTCCAAGGCCAGAGCACAGCTACAATGGAGGTTGCTGCTGTTTCCTGCCCTGGAGGAGCCACAAGGCAGACTCCTCTTGGATGCTCTCACCTCTTCTCTTTTGTCTATGAGACCAGGCCTTCTTCCATGTAGAGCTCTCATTTACCTTGAGCCAAAATGACGTTTTATGCTTATGAGGCTTCCATTGTTGTTACGAAGCCTGCCATTTTCATATCCCTCTCTATTTCTGCAGCACCTCTAGCACTGGGGAGTGGGGGCGGAGAAGGCCAAGCCCACGGGCCAGCTTGGCAGCACCCACAGCCTCCTCCATGAGGGACCATTCCTACCTGATAGGAATTGTTTGGAAGGCTCACACACACAGAAAAAGGCATGCAGGTGATGTCAGGAAAGTGATTATATTTGTAACTTTACAATCACAAAGCTAATTAATGTCATAAATAGATTGTGATACACATATCCCCTATCCATATTTAGTATATTTTCTGCCCTAATGTTGAACTTCGGCTATGCATTAAACAGTAGTCTGAATGATTATTGAAGAGGCTATTTTGAACATGCTTCAATGTAATGATTTTATGAGAGGTAGTGAATAAGGAGGTATTATTTTGACACCAAAGCCAACTACTTTTAGTAGTTGATGTTTTACCCTAGTATATCTACTTTGTCACTAGCTTATATTTAATTAAATAAAGTGCTCAGTCTGTACTTTCACTTCATATTTTTCATTTCACATAGCTTCATTTTTCATAGATGTGATAAACTGTCTTCAGGTTTTAGATAAGATTGAAACTATAACTTTCTAAAATCTAAATTTTAAAACCAGACCATAAAAGTGCATGGGAAGCATGGAGAACCTAGCCATTTAATCACTCAGATTATCAGCACTTCTAAAAGAGCTTTTAAATGGCAAGAAGATAAAATGTTAAGTGTGGATAGTAATTACTTGCCTTTATTTCTTGTGCCAGGTTTCAAACCTCACCATATGGGTGTGTGTGCAAGATTAAATAGCTATTCAAGTGTGTAATGAGGTATAGCTACTAAACTGAACCAAAAGATATAGCATAGAATAAGAGAGTGTAGATCAATCCTGCAGAAATTGAATAGGAAAGCTGATTGATAGACTCATGATGCCACTTCTACACAGATTTTGAGGGCCATTTAATTGGATTAAAAAACAAAAAGCCTTCGTTTGTGGGTAAGAAAATACTATGAGGGAAAGAACAAATGAAACAGGTTTAAATAAGATGCCATTTCAAAATATCTAGTAAAAGTAGAATCAGCACTTGATGTGGTTGTGCATACCTGCAATCCCAGCACTAGGGATGCTGACGCAGGAGGACCACTGTGAGTTTGAGACCAGCCTGGGCTATAAAGTGAGCTTATGAGCAGCCTAAACTCTACAGCAAAACTCTGACTCAAAGGCTGGCCAAATAGCTCCAGAAGATTAAAGCACCTGCTTAGGCAGTTTGCAGCAGCTAGGGTTTGATTCTCAGCCTGTCTTCCCTGCCCTGCCCTCAGGGCGTGCTAAAACAGCAATTGAGACTGGGTTGTGCTGGTACAAGACTGTAATCCCAGCTCTTGGGAGGCTGAACACAGACGGATTACTACAAATCCAATCTACCTGATTTCTGATTTGTTCTGGACATCCTGATTTAAGCATTGATAATTAATATCAATTCCACTTTATTCTTAAAAATATCTCAATTCATTTGATAAGTTATAGGACCATTTTATCTGGAGTAATTTTTTTTTTTTCTAATATTGGGGATTGAGCTCAGGACCTTGTGCGTGCTTACAAAAATAGGTCACTGAGGTTGACATCTACAAAAGATATTTGCACACAAGAAAGAGAATTGCCTGACTGATATTTTATTCTTATGCTATGATATGATCAGGTTTAGAAAATCTGAGCTACTTCTGCCTCTGTTATAATAAATGGTTGTATGTTTTAGGGAGAGACTGAGGTAGAGAACCCAGTTTTAGTCCTACAAAGTAAGATCTGCTCCCACATCACTCAGACCCTGAGATAATGTGAAATTTCAAATATACTAAGAGTACTATTAAGTTGGAATAAAATCAATATTCTTAGGAGCATAAAGTGAATTTTTGGGAAAGCAGAAAAGGTGAATATATAGGTTTGTCCAGAGTATCTTATTAAATGCCAAAAACACATAGCAAAACATAAAGTAAGATTCTATTTTTGAAGATATGCTCAATATGTTGACATGTCTTATAAAACTCTGAGGGATTATATACCAGTTAATAGTAGCCTTATAAATCGAATAATTGTTCTTTTTGCTTTAAATCTGATTTTATGCTTAACATTCTTTTAGTGCCTCTGTGTGTGGCCTATGCACAGTCACAACAGGGATTTCTTCAATCACAATCTTGAAATGAGAAAGCACAGAGTCCTGCAGAATTTAGCAGCCTCACAGCCTTCACGTAAGAAGTCCATGTTTCTTTTGCAGTAAAGGTGATTGACTACTTGATGGTCACGGTATGAAAAAAGGTTTTCTTTCCTTTTTATGTGTATAATGAAAGATTTTCTTATAACAAGTACTTTCCAATCAAAAAATAATGAAGCTGTGCACAACAACAAAATACAAGCTTTTCATTTGTCTTCTTAATCTCCATCCCTAAAGGAGTACTAATAATACCAAACCATCAAGTGATAATATGAAGAAAATGATCTCCTGTGGCTTCTTTATCTCTGGCTTACCACCTTTATAGTTAAAAAATAGACATGCACTATCAGATACATGTCACCTTTGGCTTTGTGTTTTAGATAGCAGCTGGTGTGTATTTTGGTCTGTGCTAAGATCTTAAGTTCTTTTATAAATCTGAACAAATGAAAATGAGCTTCAAACCAAATCAGCAAGTTTTAGTCTTTCTTAATTCATGATAGACTAAAAAATACAGTTGCTTCATATAAATCACTATGTATTTAATTCTGCTTCAAATCAATTGAAAATATAAATTAGCTGTGATAGCCAAGCCAAATAATTCTTCTAAGGTATAGTTCACAGAAATACATAACTTCATTTTATGAATCTTAGAATATCTTGATTTTGTAGCAATCATGAAATATGTGCTCTCCTTGGATAAACTCACTCAATCCCATCACTTTAAATATTTTTCTATGCTACTCCTTCTCATGAAAAAATGTTCAATGTAGCCCTGAAACTCTTCAAGGATCTGGACTTCCCCAAATCCAACTACTTTCCTGAATTATTACATATCATACTAAAGAAGGAATATTTTCTGGATAGAAAATGCTTTTGATATGTTTCAGCAGTTTCTATTTTAGTAACTAGATGCATATGTGAAAAGTGTATGATGTTTAGGAATAATATTTCGGCAGTATTGGGGATTGCATTTAGGTCTTTTATACTGAACTGTATTGGAAGACCCTTTGTACATTTTTTTTTATTTTGATAGGGTCTTGTTAAGTCCCTCAGTTTCACAGTCTGGGCTTCAATTCATGGCCCTCTTCCCTCTTATCAACCACAATGCCTGGGTTGCAGGCAAGTATCAACATGCCTACTTTAAAATCATTAAACTCAGGGGGCTAGGGATATAACTCAGCCACATAAGTGCCTTCCTGGCAAGCGCAAGCGCTGAAGTTCAATCCCTGATAATGCAAAAAACAAACAAACAAGCAAAAAACACTTTAAAATTATTAAGCTCAGTGGACAAGATATTTATACATTTTAGCATCTCATTAGCTTCAATTTTCTAATAGCTTCAAATTTCAATTAACCTGTGTTCTGGACAATCCCTTTTCACTAGGATGACCTTTCTTGGTAATATATATTTCCACATGAGAAAGACTAGTAGATAAAAATATCTCAAAAAATCAAAGCCAAAGTGTAATATTTTGAATTAAAAAGAACCCATAAACATGAAGCATTTTACATAGCCTCAGTATCTAAGATTATTAAACCAATTATAATGATGGCTTTGACTTTATGATGTGTAAGTAACTGACTTGTATGTGTGGTTTTTAATATCATCTGCCTGCCATTAACTCAAAAATGCATTTATCTAACTACATCTTTGACCAAAGTTTTATATATTCAAGTATCTATTCAGCATTTCTACTAAGATATCTAAAATGTATTTCAAAAACAGTGTCCAAAGCATAGTTTCCTACTTTCTCCCAAATCTGCAGATTGAGGGCAAGTTCCTTTTTCTCATTTACTAAGATTAAAGTTCCTTGAAGTCATCTGTGGCTCCTTTTTTCTCACTTCCCAAATCCAATCCATTAGGTGATTCTAATTAATTAGAGCTCAGAGTGTGCTCCACTCCGACCTCATTTCCTCCCACCAGCGTTGCTTCCGTCTCCATGGCTCCTTCTGGCCCTGCTCCCATGTAGCCTCACCTCAGCAGGACCTGACCCAGAAGCTGTTTCCCATGAGCACTGACCCTGCTCATGGCCTAGCGCAGCGATGGCGAACCTTTTAGAGCTTTCAGTGATAACCGACAGCTGGCTACACAACACACGCCATAGATTCACCACTGCTGGCCGAAAGCTTCCTTTTGGCAAATTCTCCTCCTGCATATCCTTGTTTAAATGTCACCCCCTCAAATCAATCTTAACCTTCTCAGTCTGTTTAAAATTATGACTCATTCTAAATTCCCACTTTCTCTGACATATTCTATTTTTTCTTCTATAAAACTTATCACACCTTACTATCATAATTTACTTTTTATCATATTTATTATATTTTCTTTATTGGAAATAAATTCTTCCAGTAGACTGCAAGTTCCTTGAAGGAAGTAATGTTTCCCTAAGTGTTAATATTAAGTTCTGATATATATGTATTTTTTGCTACTTAAGTATTTATTATTGTGGATGTAACTAATATCAGCAATAAATTACACTAAATATATTAGTCCATACAAGTATATTATTTGCCTTTGTAAGATCAAACTGTGGCTAATTAGCAATTTCTAAGGTAAAATATTATTGTTCGCCTCCTACATCGACAAAGTTCTATAAATATATTCACAAAACAAATTCAGACCTCGGTAGCATATTTCACTTTCACAGATTATTATTGTTACTAATATTTATTTATTTGGTACAGGGTCTTACTATGCAGCTCAAACTTGCAGTGATCCTCCAGTTTTCGGTCTCCCCAGTACTGGGATTACAGGCGTACCCCACCATGCCTGGTCTCAATAGCTGGATCAGTGTGCCCGGGGGCAGGGCCAACGTGGCAAAATGATTATATTTTCAAATATAATTGCATGTTCTGTAGTAATTTTAGGAGACCTATTGAGCTTAAGAAGCACATTCTGTAATATCCCATTTGCCATCAGTGTAATCTTTCAAAAGTAACCTCTAAACACGACACACACTTTTGCTTGTATAAACATATTTTAGCTCCTTGGATTCAGGATAAAGCCAAGATATCTTAACGTGGCTGGCAAAGTCACTCACAAGCACATTTCTGCCTATTATCTGGACTCTACTTTTGATAATCCTCCTCAGAAATGTAAACTGTATCTGAATTGGTTATTATTTTCCTTGCATAAAAGTTTCTAAATATGCTTCTCCCTTTGCCTAAATCACTTCATGCTAATATCTATTCATCTATTCCATGATATCTTACACCTTTTCCTTCCTTCTTTCCCAAAGACACCTTTAATTCAAGAACTGATAAGGTGTTCTCTGGGTTCTCATAACTTCTCATACACTATTCTTTCCATCTAATTATCCACAATACTGCTGAGACCTGGAAGGTTTGAAATAAACATTTGCTGAATACATACATAAATTTTCCCCCAAAAAAGAGTAGTGAATCTGAGTCTGCAGTTTCTCATTCAACAATTCTTTTTGTTGCACTATTCAGCTGGCCTAAAACGCCATCGTGTGACAATGATACAAAGACCTTTCTTTGCCCATAACAATAATTCTCAAAATAACACATGCACTTATTATGCCTCCAGATGATTTTATTATTGCTTTTGAAGATACTTCAGCAAATGAGTATCTTACTCTAGTAGGACTGCTGACATCTCATAGAAATTTTTGACAAATATACAACACAGAGATAATTTTGCTTCTTTTTACAGATCTCCTGGTCCTTTATAGCCGACATTTATTTCTTTATGAGCTTACTTTGCTTCATCTTTAGTCCTCAAATTCAATGACCAAGATAACTTAACAGCTTGAGCAAAGAATACGACCTCTCCTTGAAAGAATTTCACTTCCACACAATATTTATCTCAGAGCTTGCAGAGAGATGAAACTGCTCTTCGATTCCTTCCTCTTAGTTATCAACTGACAAAGCAATCCCTGATGTTCTATTATTTCTTTTGCTTAAATGGCTTTTTCTTTAATTTCTATTCATGCCTTCTGATCTAATTAGTATAATTAGCCTTGGACACACAATAAACAAAACAAGAAACAAGAAAAGCCTATACAATTCCATTTCAATAGCCTGCCTTTCTTTCATAGACTTTATGGATCTAAGTTTTCAGCTGTCTTCAGAGCTCATAACCTTTAATCCTAGCACCAGTCTCAGTGTTCTGTTCCATTACAACTGCTGTCTATTGAGAAGTAGCAAAGGTTTCGGAGGGTTTGTGGGAACACGGAAGTAACTCCATTCATTTTCATTAGTAAAAGCAGAGACAGAAATTTCACTAAAATTGTCATGTGCTCCTGCTGTCTCTGAATGATTTATTATTAGACTTCATATTTCTTTTCAAAATAGTGTCAAAAGAAGTCAAGATGGGATCGCTTCACTTGAAATATTATATAATTTTGTCACCTGTGCACTAAAGTTGCAACTGGAATACCGACAAACTATCACAAAAGGCTTTCTATGGCAGGAGGTACCGGAAACGACTGGCTAGACCCCAAACCAGCACAACGCTTTCACAGTTCACTCCTGTGAAAGTGATCTCAGAAGAAGTGTGTGTTTTTAAATGGTGACTTGTCACATTAAAAGAAGAAAAAAAATATTTTTAAATGACGTTGTAAAATTTTTAAGCCACATAACAGTATCAAAGGGCAAACATTATAATTCATAAAATAAATTTAAAAAATTTGTTAGGCTATGGAACTAAACTAAATGACCCATTCCTGTTCTTGAGGAGCCTGAGGCAGCTAATTGCCTGATGATATCCAAGACTTTCCACACCTGACCCAACTTCCCGTTCATAGCTCATAACCCTCAATGCCAGACCAGGCAGCCCTGGCTGTTTCACAATCCACAACCAAAGAGCAAGTGTCTGCCCAGTGTCCCGATCTTAGCTGCACTTTAGGGTCACTTTGGGAGCTCTAAAAATAATGCTAAGATCCAGGTCAGACTGACTTAATCAGAAGCGCTAGGTGGGAGCTTTGCAGGTGGCTCTGAGGAGGTGTTTGTGCTGTGTGCCCTGCTTTCACCACACCGAACCCCCTCACTGTCTTCTATAAAGTCACGCTCACACTTTGCTCATACAGCTCCCCCAGTCTGCTCTCATTAGGTCTTGTCTTTGTTTCCCCGGGCTGAATGTCAGTGTTGCTTTCCTGATGGAATCCATATGTTCTTCCTAAAGTCCACTCTAAAATGAGGCAGATCGGCTGACAACTGATCACCACATCAGCACTGAACCCTGCTTCTGCAGAATTGCCTTCTAGGACACATCACCTTGTATCACCAGTTCTATTATTATTAGCATTAGCATTAACATTAGCATTAGGTACTATTGCTATTATTGCTATTATTAGCATTAAGTACAAAGATCCCAGGTAATTGAACCTAGGATCTTCACAATGAGCTACATTCCCAGCCTTTTAAAAGTTTTTTGTTTTGTTTTATTTTAACTTTTATGAGGGGTCTGACTGAGTTGCTGAGTTGAATTGGCTGGCTTAGAAGTCATGATCCTCCTTCCTCAGCCTCCTGTGGTCCTGGAATTATACAGGCTCCTGCCTCCGCACTTGGCAAATGAATGTGTGTGCCATCCTCTTCCTTTTGAGAAGTCTTCCACAAATTGTAAAGGTGTTTTCAAGGACGTAGAGAATATCATGCTTGCAATTTTCTCTTCATGATACATTTCCAGGAATGCTTTCTTTATTTCTAAAAGAGTGACATTTGTTATTAGCAATAGGATCTTTTTAAATCTTGAGGATACTAGGATCTTCCCTTTATAATATAACAATGAAAAAATTCAAAGCCAAGGTGTGAGCCCCCTGTACAGGAGGTGGTCTTTCTGTTGCACTTAGCTGTTTTAGATTTTCAAGCTACATTTTTCATTATTTATTTACCTCAAGTTTAATTTTCTTTCTTATTGTTTTCTCCCTATCAATTTATTTCACCCTGCAGTGTATTTAGAATAATATGGTTCAAATTAATTCATGAATAAATATCATTAGTGCATGCCTCTAATCCAAGAACTCTGGGAGGCTGGAACAGGGAGCCCAACATATGCAATTTAGTGACCTTAAAGAAAAGGAGTGGGGGAGCAGCTCAGTGGTAAGGCCCTGTGTCAAATCATCAGAAATCACCACCACCATCACCACCCCTGCTGCCAGCAAAAGCCCCTCCAAATTCCCTCAGTCTCTGATATTTGTATCAAAATTATCTCCTACTCTCTTATCATAATCCTCTGCTACTCCAGATTGTGCCCTAATGTATTCTACTTTGCATCATAAATTAAATCTTTTCCTCTGTAGATTGATACTTAGAGAACTCTAACATACTTAGAGGAAAAGGAATATGCCTTAATGGTTTTGGTAGAATCCATAGAAATTAACAAATAGAAATCAGTCAAGAAATAGTTGTCATGCCATTTGTTTGCTACCAAGAGCAGAAAAGAACTAAATTTAGTGTCTGATTTTGTTATATATATAAAAAATGAAGGCTTTATACACTTTATCTTTAGGCCTCATTTTTCTAACTATAAAATAGAAATAATTAAAAATAGTATTTATCCCACAAATTGTTGAGATGCTGAGATAATACTTCTTAAATAATTTTATATAGCAAAATCCAACACACATGTCTAACAAGTAAAAAGAAGCCCTAGAGACTGGGGAGATGGCTCAGTAGAATAAGTGCTTCCTAGCAAGCACAATGCCCTGAATTCAATGCCCAGTGCCACAAAATAAATAAATGAAAAGAAGGCCTAGAAAAGTCTTATCTGTCTTGGGTCCACACTAATGCACGCACACACCAAGACACACACACACACACACTGAGCCTTGGAGAATGCTTAAGTCTAAGGTCAAAGAGGTGGCAGAAATGAGAAGCATCAGAAGTCTTCATAGCAAAGATAATGTTATGGATCATCTTCTCAGAATTGTGAGATACCAGGGCTGGCAAGATAGTTTGGGAGACTAAGTACCTGCTTAGGAAAGTGCAGGAGTGGGGGTTCCATCCCTGGTATCACATGTAGCATCAGGCCTATCCCTGGGTATGCTGAGCCAGTGACTGAGTCCAAATCTGGGTGTGGTGGTGCATGCCTGTAACCCCAGGGCTGGGAAGGCTGAAAACAGGAGGATCACTATGAGTTCGAGCTGTGTAATGAGACCCTGCATGGAAAAAAAAAAAAAAAAAAATAGAAAGTATGTGACATAGTGCTCCTGGATTTTAAGTAGCAATATAACAAAATCATGTCTGAGACTTTCACTGTGGACTTTTATTTTTGTTTACCAAAAAGATAATAGGGAAACAAGAGAATCTTGCTTAAGAACCCCCTGCACTAAACATAGGCAAGCAACCACAGCTGATGGTGATTGTATACAGTGGGCTGTCCATGGTGAGACAGAAAGTAATCTCCATAGCAAATGTTTCACATCTGTAGTTCCATTGACTGATTTGAAAGCACCTTCTCAATATAAGCAACTGAAATATTTTCAAGCAAATATGTTGTCCTTTCACAATATTTTACACTATTTCCAATATTCACAATATTGCCATTCATATAAAACAAAACTGTATTTATAGTTGAATTTCAGCTTTTAAGAAGTTGAAACACACTCAGTCCTCTACAGATTGAAAAATAAGGATTAAAAAACACTCAGGCTCCCCATCTAAGAGACCAACACTCACTGGCCTTCAATTTCTCCTTCTAGCACCACAGCATAACCTGTACCCTGCACCCCACTAGTGATGCACTCTGAGCTGAGAGTGAGGGGCCCTCAGGACGCAGCTTGGAGAATTGTTTAACACGTGAGCAGAGACATCCAGGCCAGAGTGCTAGCACCAGTCAGATCCACAATAATAAGAGAATCTACTCATCCTCAGCAGTGGCAAAGTGTACAGGGGACTCTGAGGGTGGGGAGTATAGTAATGACAGCAAATGGAGCAGCAGAGCAAGTCTGACATGACACAAGGAACTATGGATGTAGTCAGGGAAATCAGGGGTCATGCACAGCATTATCATTTTCTAGTTGGATGGCTTTTAGAATTAAAGCTGTGAACTCGGGTGTTTTACTGCAAAACAGAAAAAGATCACCCTAGCAATACTAAGACAGGAAATTAGGGGTTTGCAGGTGAAACAAGTGTGATGTGTTAATGATGAAGTTGCGTGGCAGGTGCGCAGCATGATCCCCAAAGCCCTGAGTGTCAGTTCTGGATAGGAGATTCAGCCCTGGCATCAGCATGAGGAGTAGGCAATACATCAAGGACAGTCCCACTGAGCTCTTTGCTCCTGCATCCTACCTTTCTCCCTCACACAGTAGAAGGTATTTGCTTCAGAACAACTGCATCATACATTTATTGCATAACTTCTTGTCATGTCCTAAGCTTGTTCCAAATTGTGGTTCCTTTGAAGACTAGGAGCAGCCAAACAGAAACCTACAAGTAGAATATCTAACTACGACAGAGACGATGGGGGAGAGAGAGGGAGAGAGAGAAGAGGGCAGCAGAGGCCAGGGCAGGGCAGGGGAGGGGAGGAGAGGATAGTGCTTTCTTCCTTCCTTCTTGCGAATCTCTTCGCTCTTTGTTTTTTCCTCTATTTTCTTTCTTTTTACCTTCCCCTTTTCTGTTTTTTTCTTCTCTGTGTCTGTCTCTCTATATCTTTTTCCTTCTTTCCTTGTAATAAGTATCATTCAAGCTCTTTCCTTTTATGCTAGTTAGCAAGTTCTTTAAAGCAGATTTGAGAGCCTTTGTTTTGTGTGGGTTTCTTTCTATTAGATCCTTGCATCTTCAAATAATTCTGTACTCCTATCTTAAAATTGTCCTAAGCTCTTATCAACTGTATACAGAAATCTGCTTGCTTATGAGAATGTCAAGCAACCTCAAATTCCATAGGCTTGAGTGATATAGTACTTAATCTCTATATTAAATTACACTCAGAAGGAGAACAGGAAAATTCCTGGGCAGCATTGATGTGGGGATTACATGTGAATGGCCAGATAAATAAACAAACTACCTAAAAAGTGAGGTTACATTCTTATACATCTTCTTCAAGAATCTCCCTTATGTGATGATTAACTGTTGTTTTCTCTCCAGAATATCCCAGTAAGACAATATTCTTGCATTAGCAATAATAAATAATGTCGGTGTTACCTCCAGGAAGGAGACCACCCACCAAAGCCCTGTGATCGATCGTGTAGGTCCCTGAAGGATGTAAACACTGCTGGGAAGGCCAAGAAAGGGAACTCCAGCATGTGGTGAGCCCGGAAACCCATGGAAGAACGGCCAGGACACTCCCAGCTGAAGCTTAGGACTTCTCCACACTATCTTCTGCCTCCTTCTACTGGGCCACAGCTGGGTTTCTGCTTAGCCAGCTAAGAAAATAGGTGAGCAGGTAAGTAGGATGAGAATGTGCATATTTTTCATCAGATTATTATGCAGAGGAAATTTAAAAGGTGGAAAAGAACAGGATATTATGAGACATTCCAAGGTGGAGAGCCCTGTAAGCAGAAAGAAAAGACTTCAGCTCTTTGGCTGATTGGTTATTCTGAAATTCCTCCACGGCTCCCTGTTGAATTCTTAGCTCTCACTGTAGTACCAGCACCCTTCCCTTTTTAGCCACTGTACGTCTTCTTTAGAGGAAAGTGTTCCTGTTCTTTGCTCAGTTTCTAATTGTCTGTGATTTTCTGGTTGAGTTGTAGGAGAACTAAATGTAGGCTGGCTCTCAATCTTTGCATATCACAGTATCTCAGTCCTGCTGAGGGTGGAAATTTATTCTAAGTGATACACCAAGAAAGACTTTCTCCAAAATTAATTTGTAGCCCCAAAATTAAAGCCAATTTCTTACTTCTGTCTGAAAGCCCTAGAGAGAAAGAATGAAATTTTCACAGAGAGAGAAAAAGAGTCAGGGATCACTTACATCCCCCCAACTGGAGTCTTTTCCAGGAGAAAATATTCATAGTCTCCTTATAACTACTGCTTCTTCAGTTTAGTTACCTTCACTTGCTTCATTTTGTTTAACAAACAGAAACTAAGCACCTAGCTTGGATGTCCTAGATCTTTCTTTTCCTGCTCCTTTTTTCTCATACTGTGTAGCTCTTCACTAGTGGAGGAAAGAAAGGACTGGTATTTCCTAAGTGGATGCTGTTCTATCACAAGGGTAACAATGATATTAATGACGACAATAATATAACTCATGTGCTGATACTCAGGAATGATGTCAGCGTAAGTAATACGTCAGCAAAATTGCCATGGTCTGTCTTCTATAGTTACTCTCTGTGTACCTCAGAGAGGAGCAGTCACCTCATAGTCTATGCTGCCCCATGTCTGTGTCCAGCAGACAGAAAACAGCACTGTGTGGGGGACACTACTCTCCCTGAAAAGCACTCACATTCTAACTTTTTAAGTTTTACATCTTCATAGGAGATATACCTGCTTTTTTCCTAGTCTTTTTGAGTGTTAGATTTCTATCTTCTAGGAGTTAGTTATATAGTAGAGATCAAAGTTTTGATGTGGTTATTAGCTACACAGCATAAGAAAGGCTATTTAAATTCTCCAACAATCTGTGATATATTAAAAACCTGCCCATGTGTTTTTAAACAGATTTGTCAGATAACCATTCAAAGTACAGCTTGTAAAAGAGAGACTCACCAGAAGAGGCTATTAAATAGCCTTTAAGCCCCTCTCTTCTAAATTTAGTTCAGCACTCAAATATTTTTGTATGTACAGATACACTATTGCTATTATGCAAAGGGACAATATTATAGAAAGTTACTTCAAAATCCACCTTTTACATTATGCCAGAGGGTTGGAATAAGTTTGCTTAAGGCAAGGATCACTCTAGCCCAAGCCATGTGTCCTACACTCAGTCAGAAATTATCTTCTATGGCAATCTTGCTTGTATCAGTACAAGTACTATAATCTCAGTAACACAGTGTGCCACCAGGACAGACTATACTCTCAATTTATATTTAGTTCAGTCTAAGAAACCTAACAAAACATTAGCATTTGGGCTAACAAAGTAATCTTTATATTTTGTACTCTCAATTTTGCATCCTTGATTTATTATTCAAGATCCCTTAGCAAAGGAAAAAACATTCAAGAAACAGAAAATGAATTCCTGGCTCGTACCCGGGACGCAGAGTGCGGATGGTCGAGGTGGCCGCGGCGGAGCAATGTTGGCTACCAGGGTATTGAGCCTAATCGGCAAGCGAGCCATCTCCACCTCCGCGTGTGTGCGAGCACATGGGAGTGTGGTGAAGAGTGAAGACTATGCCCTCCCCAGCTATGTGGATCGGCGTGACTACCCCCTGCCCGACGTGGCTCACATCAAGCAGCTGTCTGCCAGCCAGAAGGCCCTGAAAGAGAAGGAGAAAGCCTCGTGGAGCAGCCTGACCTGGGACGAGAAAGTCGAGCTGCACCGCATTCAGTTCAACGAGAGCTTTGCGGAGATGAACAGGACCACCAATGAGTGGAAGACGGTGGTGGGCGCTGCCATGTTTTTCACTGGCTTCACAGCCCTCATCCTGATCTGGGAGAAGTTCTACGTGTATGGCCCCATCCCGCACACCTTCGACGAGGGGTGGGTAGTCATGCAGACCAAGAGGATGCTTGACATGAAGGTGAGCCCCATGCAGGGCCTCTCTGCCAAGTAGGACTACGACAAGAACGAATGGAAGGAGTGAATCTGCCACGCTGGGGCTCTTCCTGCAGCATCTTATGTCTGCTGCGCCGAGACTAATAAACCACCAGTGTACGTGAAAAAAAAAAGAAAGAAAGAAAAGAAAATGAATTCCTTTGTCCATTGGTTTGTGTGTCTAAAGAGAAAATTGAAGGAGCTCACAAAATTAGAAGAAAAATGGAGCCTTGGAAACTGAAGCTCAGTACTACCAGGAACTTTCTTCTCATTGAAGTGTCACCTATTTCCGCTTTGCTCTGAAATGTGGGTTAACTTACTTCAATACTAGGAAAGGAGGACACTGGAAACTCACAATCTACAGTCTTAAAACTTAGCAACTCAGGAAAAAGAGTTTCATTTTTTCAGCCTCTAGATGTCCAACAAAGCCTGATTGGCCCCAGCTGACCCACACGTTCACTGCGCAAGCCAATTGCTGAGTCCGTGGGATGCAGGCCTACTACGGAGAAGCTATTTTGTTTTAGAAAGCAAATTTTCTGAGTAAAACTGAAGAGAGATACATACTAGAGATACACTAGTTAAGAGTGACATACTTGAGCAGTTTAAAAACTACAAGCATGGTATCATAAAGGCTGCTCAAAGCACAATCCTTTTGTACAGAGGCTGGACCCATTGGTTTTCACAGAAAACTTCCTCCACTAGATCAATATTTGTCAGCCCTTTGGTTACAGAAGACTGAGGTTCTCTTTCTTGTCAAAATAAATGCAGATTATCTACATTGCTTATAAGAAGCAAATGTTGTTGGAAGCTTGAAATAATGTGTGAGGAACTGTATGACTCCATGTCACTTTCTGCTGTTAGACAGAACTGAAAATGGAGTCCTGGCTGTGCAGGCCATGTTATATCACACACAGCACCATGCACATCCCTCCAGCAGTAGAAGCTCATGACATTCGTGCTCAGATATTTCATGCCCAATGTGGGCGATACTCAATGCAAAGCCTCTTTTGAGCTGAATATTCCTTAGTATTTTATTTTTGTTTCTTCTTTAGTTTTTTGAGTTAGTGCTTTGATATAAAGTATGATGTTCTGACTTGACAATCTCTCCTCAATATCATGAGCAGTATGTTTGTCTTTTCTGATAAAATAATGCTTCTTGCCTTCCAGACATAACATTCTACGTTGTTTTCTTCTCTCCTGGAATGTCTGCCATGACCTCTTTCAGCACTGCTTTCCATTCTATCCTGCTCTTTGGGGCTGCAAATTCTCCACTGCCTTCTGAAAAATTTGACCTGCATGCCTGGTTCACATTATGAATGTCTAGGCCACTGCCAGCATCTAATCCCTGATAGTTCATCTTTGTCTTCCATGACCTTGTAGTTGAACCTTTCCTCTTCAGCATCCCTATACAGAACTGAATTCTTCACAAAGCCATAAAGCAACTGATTTTTTTTTATTTTCTTGTTTTTGTCAGTTTTCTCCTTGAAATAAGAGATCAAATATATGAAAATTCCACTTAACAGAAAGTCTAGGCACTCAAGATTCCCATTTTCAACACTCTTGTTATAGCATACTTCCTCATTTTGTGGTTTTTAATCTCCTTGGGATGCCTTCTAGTAAAAAATTTTTTAAATTTCAAATATGATGATCAAACTTCCTCAGAGAAGAATAAATATATCAACAGCTGTTTACTTGTGCTCTAGATTTGCCAAGTAGAGAATGATAGTAATCTCTTTAAGGACTTGAAAGAAAAAAATGCAATAATTAGATTTGTTTTACTGTGTCTTATGTAAAGCAAAGTGAAAATGCTGCTCTCATAAGAAAAGAAAGCAGCCATGTTTTAATTTACAAGGGAGATAACAATTATTCTGAAAACAAAAGTTTCCCCAGAATCCGCTTTAACATTTTTTTCTTTAATAATTTTCTTAGCATAAAAAGAAGAGAGTTATGTCCTGGGTGCCTTATGGGCACAGCTTTATAATGTCATTGTTTTTTGCAGCATTGTAAACCTACAAAGAAAACAAAACAATAAATTGTATTGACCAGGTTCTCATGCTTAAGCCTACATTTTATTGTACTATTATCCCTGAACAAATTGAGGCATAATATTTCACTAATATAGACAGATACTTTACTGAACATATAAAAGAATATCAAAAGGCACTCTTTAGTTTTGGAAAAGGGGGTCAATATTATATTTTGTAAACTTAGTAATAAAATATTCTTATCATGGCTGTATTTTTCAAAATAAATTATATATTTTTAAAATATATAAAATTAATAGTATTTATTTTAAAGATCATTTAATAAAAGGTTTAGTACTTACAGTTGTTATGTTTAGAGAAGAGGATGGTCACAGCCATACTTACAAAAGACCTATGAGAAATGGACTCTTTCTTTTTTTTTTTTGGCAGAACACAGGATTGAACACAGGCCCTTGTGGGACTCTCTGTTTTAACAGCAATTCTGTTAAGTCATCTGTTACTTAAGAGGAGCCATCTTTTCAAAATTCCCCATTCCCTGCTATTAGAGACACTTATTTCCCATAAAGAATCTAAAGGTCCATAGCGTTCCTACAAGAGCAGAACCTTGCAGAGGAATAGTCCATGGAGACATTAATCTTAACAAGCTGGAGGAGCTGTGTTGATATCAGATAGAGTAGCCTTCAGCACAAGTAACAGGACCAAGGATGACAAAAAACAAATCTTAAGTCATCATGAAATGGTCAGTTCATCAGAACAAGGTATGAAGCCTAAATGAATGTCAACTAATTTTAAAGCTACAAGATATATAAAGCAAAAAATATCCAAGAAATAGAAGTGAACATGCAGTTATCATTGGAGTTTCCAGTGTTCCTCTCAGGAATTAATAAAGCAAAGAGAAAATTACTAAGGTAAAATAATAGACTTGAACAAAAGTATCTACTAATTTGAAGTAGCATAAAAAGAAGAGAGTTATGACCTATATAGAAGTTTTTTTCTGAACATCAAAATACATGTTTTTGCCAGGCAAAGTGGCACACAGGTAATCTCAGCACTTAGAAGGCTCAGGCAGAAGGACTGCCTCAGTTCAAGGCCATCCTTAGGTATATAATGAGTTCAAATGAACAACTATATAGCAAGGCTCTGTCTCAAAAAAAAAAAAATAAAAGAAAGAAACAAAATATACATTGTTTTTCAAACACACATAGAACACACAACAAAACAGATTACTAGCTCCTCTTTCTCTTCAATATTTTTGAATATTTAAATGTACATTTTTAACACTAAGGTAAAAAGTATGTGCTTATTGGACTATCCTTGTATGCCAATTAGTTCTACTAATCTTGCTTTTTGCTACTTCATTTCTATTAGTAGATGATAAGGAAAGCAACTCAGGCTTAAGTTCGTTAATCTCACCAATATCTACCAGAAAATATCAATCAGTAGATGCTTTATTTATTTATTTTTTTTCTGATCAAGTCTCCTTTATTGTATAGAAGCCAGCAATATATAGAAGGTTAGCTGATGCAATTCTAAGCAAGTTAGGTTAAACGGGGTGGGGAATGTACACGTGAGCAGGTAACTAAGCAACTATGGGAGGTCTATGGGAGGTCTTAGCCATGGAGTGGAGAATGTGGGTGAAAGGGCGCAAGTAACTAGGCAACTGGGCAAATGGCAGGAAGTTCTACCCCTGGGGGGCGTATCAGGAGACTTAGGGAAATAGAGACTTAACTCAGCAGAGAAATAGAAACTTAAGAAATATGGCTGAGGCTAATAAAAAATGAATATATTCACCAGTCACAGGTTTCCCACATGTCCCCCTTTTATCTTTAATTATTAAGAGGCCATCACTCCTTGAGGGGACTGTGCCTGTCTTAGCTCAAGATGCTTTCACACGGGACAGGATGGAACCAGACCTTACCCATCATTGGAAGGCAGGGCAGCAATTGGCCCAGCTCCTGTCTTAGGCGGTGGTCGATAATGCATGTGAGCCTCTCGTTGCCTGTCTCTGGCTATCCAGTCCATCTCACCAAGGTGGGAAAATTATTTTACCTGGAGAGGGCATCATCATATCATTCTTTTCATATTCCACATAATTTTCCCTATCGGCCATCTCAAGCCTATGGTAGTGGACCTATATGGGTTGCATTTTTATGGCATCAAGTTGACTCACAAAGGCGATCAGCCTATTAAAAAGAGACGGTCCTATTGATAGAAGCATTAATAGTCCAATCAAGGATCCCAATAGGGGGAGGACATAGGGTAGGATTCCATTCCATGCACCCAAAAGGGGTTTTCAAATACCTCTCTTTTTCTTTTCACCAAGTCTTGCAACTGCTTTATCTTGTCTCTAAAGATGCCAGATTTGTTTACATAGAAACAGCAGCGTTCCTGCAAAGCCTCGCTGCTCTGCTGTTAAAAGATCTAAACCTCTCCTATTTTGGAGACTACCTCTGCCAGAGAATCTATCTAATCTTGGATATCTTGAATAGTACTAGACAGTGCTTGTACATCATCAATCAACTGGTTGGATAGTTTGGTGTAAGAGTGTACTGTTACTCCTAATCCTGTTGTGCCTGTTCCCACGGCCACTGTGATTCCTAGTCCTACTAATAAAGGGATGAGCTAGACTGCACTCTCTGTGTGCTCTGCTGCATAATCAAAGCTGGGGATTGGCACAGGCTCACCTCCAGGGATGGCATCTATGTCAGGCAACAAGGTAGTCATGATGCATAGCCCTGTCCAGTAGGCAGGCAAGTATGTGAAGGCTAGACTCTCTCCAAATATAAACACGTGCCCCTTTTTTGGGCAAATAGGGTTTCTATAGTTGGATATCTGACTATAGCTGGTGAAAGTGACAAATCCAACATCAATAGTGAAGCTATCATCGTGGATGTTTTCTCGCACACAGGAAGAGCTCTTGAAGGCCACAAGCTGGATCCTAAAAGGGAGGCCAGCATAATTCTGGTTTTTGAGATCTACAATGCTATGTGGGGTAGAATGTGAGGGAATAGCAAGGGGCATGGGGGTGCCTAAGGTCATGGACAGCCAACAATCTTTAGCCAAATCAGGGCTAGAGGCATTAAGGGCTTTGTGAGTGACTGCTGATTGTCCATTGGCATCCAAAAATTGAAGATGATTAAGGAATGAGATAATATATTTCTAGGTGATCCCCTGGTGGGGTACCATTCTCCCTTTTCTGTTTTATAAGCATTTTTAAGCTTTTATTAGCTCATTTTATAATTACCCATTGATATAAGTCTTTATAGAATGATAACAGACAAGTTACACATTCTTATAGACATTTAGAAATCAAAACCATATAGAACATTGTAGTAAGATGATCCCGATGACATTTTGATATACTTAAATATTTTGTTTTGCTTTGCATAACACTTTTAAACTATCATCTCTACTTAGAAAGTGTCTCCTAAGAGACTATTGAGATTATTGGGAGCTCCTCATTAATGAACATAAAGGTTGGGCACACCTCTTATTCATCAATTGGACTCCTCTCTTAATAATTTTTTTCACTCTAAAGAATTTTTGTTTAATTAACTTAAACCTTATGATGTATATAAACAATTTTAATATCACTTTAAGGGTACTACTTTAGGAAAAAGCATGCTTTCAAGTCTATATCTCACATTATATTTGGAACAAATAATCAAAAAAAAAAGAAAAGCAAAAAGGAACAGTTGTTCATTGAAAGACACACAAACACATAAACACACAGACACATAAACCCCTTAAAAAAAATCAAGAGTGTACTCAGATATTTGGCCAAATTAAATTATAGCAATTGTATTACAAGCTTTAGAAATTTTATAAGTAGACTAGTCAGATTTTGTTATTCACCAATTATTAGAGATCTTTTATTAGAAAATCTTGGAAGGAATGAAATCTTTCATCTATAATTGATGTGTATATTTTGTATTTTTTGGCAACACTGAAAAAATTTAACTTAATTCTTTTTACTTATGTTATCACCTATTTAGAACTCATATTTCCATTTGGTCAGTTCCTTGAATAGGCCCCAGCTGGATCTAGCCTGGTCGCTGTTAACTTCTTTAGATCTGGCTCCATGGTACAGCCTGACAATAACTT
The DNA here is from genome assembly GCA_004027165.1 of Ctenomys sociabilis. NCBI lineage: Eukaryota > Metazoa > Chordata > Mammalia > Rodentia > Ctenomyidae > Ctenomys > Ctenomys sociabilis. Next base: position 29,893 of record PVKA01027263.1, read on the forward strand.
TGGTATCCAAATAGGTCAGTTAGCATTCTCTGGAAAAACACAAGCATATCCTTTGCCCAAGGCTAGTTGTGGACTGAGTCCCTTCCATTGTCCAGTATGGAGATCTCTCCAAAGAACCCTTCTTAGCCTTTTTCTTCTTACCTGGTTTGTTATTCTATTGCTGTAAAAGTATAAAAATTTAATATAAATACTGACAAGAGAAATTGGCAGGATTGACTCCCCTTTGCTTTAACAGAATTTTGATCCTACAGTGGCCTTTGGAGGCCAGCACTAGGCCTTTTATTATTTAAATGGTATGCCAAAGTCAAGTGACTGTTTAAACCCCATGGCTTTTACACATTATTTTAAAATTTATCAAAGCCTTATTTTTAGCGTTATTTTTATTTTTATTTTTTATTTTTTATTTTTTTTTATGTAAGATTATTGTATTTCCTTATAAGAGGATTGTTTCAACCATCGGATCATTACCATTACAGGAACACAGGACCAGATACAGAATGCACAGTATTTGCTGCAGAACAGTGTGAAGCAGTATGCAGATGTTGAAGGATTCTAATGCAAGATGTTTTTTCTTTTTTATAGTGTGAAGCAGTATTCTGGAAAGTTTTTCTAAGACTAGTGAAGAACTGAAGGAGTCCTGCATCCTTTTTTTTTTATCTGCTTCTGTTTAAAAAGCCAACATTCCTCTGCTTCATAGGTGTTCTGCATTTGAGGTGTAGTGAAATCTTTGCTGTTCACCAGATGTAATGTTTTAGTTCCTTACAACAGGGTTGGGGGGGAGGGTGTGCAAAAACTAACATTGAAATTTTAAAACAGCAGCAGAGTGAGTGGATTTTATTTTTTG
>PVKA01027264.1:0-30726 GCA_004027165.1 Ctenomys sociabilis
GGATTCTTTTTTTTTTTTTTTAAATTGAGACAAGGTCTCACTGTGCATTTTAGGATGGCCTTGAGCTCACTTTGTAACCCCGCCTGAGCTTGAACTCCCAAGGATCCTCCTGCCTCAAGTTTCTCAAGTGCTGGGATTATAGGTATGTACCACCAGACCTGGTTTAAAGATTCTTAAAATTTATTTCTCAGCCTTCCTTCTCAAATCTATCCAGATAGTCTGCAAATCTGCCCAGTGTAGCATTGCTCCGATTCCTCTCCCAAGGAACTTCAATAACTGCAGTAGGCGTCAGAGCAGTTTTCTGCCCTTTGAGGCAGATGGCAGTAATGAGAGAGAGAGAGAGAGAGAGAGAGAGAGAGAGAGAGAGAGAGAGAGAGAGAGAGATGGACATGGACATGGGCACGGACACGTACACAGAGACAGAGAGAAGAATTTTCAAAAGGAGTAGAAATTTGGTCTGTTGAGTTAGTACCAGCTATAAATCCCAGATGCTACAAGCAAACAGGCCAATTCTATTTAGCCCATGTATACTTGACTGCTTTTTAATAATTTCAAGTACTAGCTAAGAATAAAGAAAGGAGAAATGATTCCAATCATGCTTAATAATGTTGTAAGATGAAGTCCTGTAAGATTTCCATGATATGATAATATTTTTTTCCATGCTGATCTACAATTCACTCACACCTGCTTGAGTGTAGATCTACCAATAAAACCCAGCCTGTGTTTGCAAATGTCAGCCAAAACATGAGGTGTTGTGGCCTACATCCCTCTGCCTTCATTTCCCACATGCTGTTTCAATTGCCCTGGTATGATACTGATCTCTCATAATTTCCTCATCAGGCATGGGGAGATAGCTCAGCAGTCTAAGTGCCTGCCTTGCTAGAACTAGGACCCAGGTTCGATCCCTGGTACCACATGCCCTGCCGGCCCTGAAACCCTGGGTAAGCAGTGTGGGCCATCGAAACAGGGCATGGTGGCACATGCTTGTAATCCCACTGCTGAGGAGGCTGAAAACAAGAGTATCAATATGAATCTGAGCTGGGTAGCGAGACTATGTTCTAAATGAATAAAAAGTTTTCTGATCAAAATGGCAAGAGGTGGGGGAGACTTGGAGGGAGGATTAATAATGCTTCTTTTCAACTTCCTGAATTCAGAAGTATTTGAGGTGTAGATTAAGGGTCATTTAGGGGGTGGAGATGGGCTTGTGGTTGTAAAGTGGATGGGAGAATGTGTCTGTGCCTAGTGTTCGACCTCTTCTGCTGTGAGTTCTAGATGCTGAGTTCTCAGCAGAGGGGGAGCTTGAGGGTTTAGAATAGACTCATGTACCCAGAATTATTGCCCCACACTAGGGAGCCCTAAGAGTGAGCAGAAAAAACACACCTGTGTACTGTTCAAAAAATGAATGTAAGCCGGGCGTGGTGGCGCATGCTTGTAATCCCAGCACTCGGGAGACTGAGGCAGGAGGATTGTTGAGTTCGAGACCAACCTGAGCTACAAAGTGAGCTTAAGGCCAGCCTGAACTGCATAGTGAGACCCTGTCTCAAAAAGACAAAAAAAAAAAAAAAAAAAAAAAAAAAAAAAAAAAAAAAAAAAAAAAAAAAAAAAAATGAATGTAGCAGGGTGTCATGCCACACACCTGTGATCCCAACACTTGGAAGGCAGAGGTGGGAGGACTGCTGTGAGTTCCAGGCCAGCCTGCATTGCATAATAAAACCTTGCCTTCAAGAATGACAAAAGACCAAAACCAAAACCAAAACAACAAAAACAACTAAGCCCCTCCAACCAAAGAGAAAAAATACTGAAAAATGGATGTATCTAATTTAAATACAACAAAATTTGTCATCTTCTTTCTTTTTTTTAATGTATTTAGTACAGGGCCTACAGGGTCTCACTACACAAATCAGATTTGTACTGATCCTCCTATTTTCAGCCTCCCAAGCTCTGGGATTACAGGTGAGTGCCACCACACCTAGGTCTGTCATTTTCTTCTTATTTTTTATGAGCAGAATATATTTATTGGGGGAAAGAAATCTCCTATATGAGAGAGGGATGGGAGGGGGGCCCCCAAGCTGGTGGTCCCCCTGTCATTTTCAATATATAGTTGAATGTATCTTGATAAATGTATAGAATCACATAGCATTATCATCACTCCAGGAAGTTCCTTTTGCAGTTGGTCTCCTCTCCTCTTTCTTCCTCATAGTTTTGATTCCGGAATATTCCAGAATATTCTTTTCTTTCTTTCTTTTTTTAAGATATGGTTTGTTATAGTTCAAGCTATCCTTGAACTCATTATGGAGCCCAGGTTAGCTCCAAATTCACAGAGGTCCTCCAAATGCCTCAGCCTCCCAAATGCTGGGATTAGAAGTTTGCACCACCATATTCTTCCAGAATGTTCTATAAGTGAAATTGTGCAGCATGCAGCATTTGTGTTGTTGCATATGTCAGTAGTTTCTTCTTACTGCTAAGTTGTCTTTCATTGTGTGGATGTACCCCAATTGGTTCATTTATTCATCAGTTGATGGATCATTAGGCTATTTCCAGTTTGGGGCTATTATAAATGGGGTTGCTAAACATTTGTGTGTGCAGCTTGTAGAGACTGATGTTTTCTTTCTCTCAGGTAAATTCCCAAGATGACTGTTGGATGATATGGAAAGTGTATGTTTAACTTTGTAAGAAATGATGCACTGCTTTTAAAAAAATATTCTCTCCAGTGAAGAAACATGAACCAATGTAAGTTATACTCCCAGCACTTGTGAGATTATGTGAAAAATCCAGCTAGTTTAGGTTTGCTTTGAGACACTCTTAGTGTCCAAGTGTGTTCAGTTTCTTTTTCCATTGCCATGTTTTGATTCATGCTTTCGTGAATTATCTTCTGGTCCCTTTAGTTACCTGTTTCTTCTGTTTGATTCTTGTGTCCTTTTGGCCCACTTTCTCTTCTAGGCAAATGTGAGTTGAATATCCCTTATCTGAAAGGCGTGGAATTATAAACCCCTCAGATTGATTTTAGAATATTTACATATATATAAAGAGATATCTTGGAGATGGGACCCAAGTCTAGACATGAAATTTATTTGCGTTCCACGTACACTTTATGCACAGAGTCTGAAGAGAGTTTTGCACAATAGTTTTGTGGCACCTGTGCTTTGACTTCAACCCTTTCATTGCATGAGGTCATTTTCCACTCATGGCATCAGGTCAGTCCTCAAAAATTTCAGATTTTTGAGCCAGGTGTGGCGGTGCACACTTACAATCCCAGCGCTCAGGAGGATGAACAGGAGAATCATGAATTCAGGCCCAGCCTGGGCTTCCTAGTAAGACCCTGTGTCAAAAAACATTTCAGATTTTGGAGAATATTCAGCCTGTACATTCAAATTCTGATCTGTGCCCTTCTCTCCCTTCCTCTTGCTCACTCTAGTTTCTCATCTTTTTGAACCAGTTTGCTCTCCCTCTCTCTCTCTCTTTCTGTATTTAGTACAGAGTCTCACTACACAGATCAGACTCATAGTGATCCACCTGTTTTGTAGCCTCCCACGAGCTGGGATTGCAGGCAGGCACCACCATACCCAGTCTTAATCGCCTTCTCAGCTCGCCCGAGGGCCGGGGCCTCTGAGCTATTTGGCTGGCCCTTATCTTCTATTCTTTCCAATTTTTTTTACTTCCTTTTTCTTTTTTCTAATTATATATTTTTATATTTCACTGAAACAGGATTCTAACTTGTAGCACATAACCTGCTTTTTGTGGTGAACAACACATGTATGTAGTGAACACATTGTATCAGTGAAGGCATCTTTTCATCAACTCAGAGGCCGCTCTCTGAAACCCAAATCTGTATACAATTCAGTCACTGAAAACAGTAAATCTCTTCTGTGGCACTTTCTGGCACTTTCAGCCTAAAGCTAAGGTTTCCAGACTCCACTGTACATTAGAATCATCTGGGATTTTGAGCCACCTGGTTCCCACAGCTAGAGACAATGATGAATTTGTTTTCACTGCACTTCCGGCATGGAGAGTTCTCGAAGTTCTCTGGGTGCCCCTAAGGCACAGTAAATCTGGCGGTTGAGGCAGCCCAGAGTGGAAGTCTTCAGCCTTCAGGCTGCCTGCCAGATGCAGCTGTCTGCCTGTCTTTCTTTTTTTGTGGGGGGCGGAACCCGCGATTGAACTCAGGCCCTTGCACTTGCGGGGAAGCCCTTATTCCACTGAGCCTTTCTATGGCTTCATGTAGTTTACATTTTTAAGTGTTAAAAAAATGAAATGAATAATAATATTTAATGACATATGAACATTATATGACATTAAAATTTAAGAGCCTGTAGGTAACCTACTGTTGAAACACAGCTAGGCCTATTTATTTCTGTCTTGCCTACAAGGTCTGCTATTGTGCCCAGGTGGTGGAATGTGAGTGATTGGGGCGGAGACAGTGCGGTTTGAAAAGACTAAAATACGAGCTGTCTGGCCCTTCACATGAAATACTTGCAGACCCTGGCCTGAAGCATAAAGTCCTTTGTGCAGCAAAGGAAGAATCCATGCGTTTCTCTCCTAGTTACTTTCTACTTGTGTCTTTGGCTCCAGCTAGAGTAGCACCATCTGGAGCTCTTTGAAGTCTGCCCCCGTCATGTGCCTTGTACCTGAAATGTTCATCTTTTCCTGCAAATGTATACTTATCCTTCAAGACTCTCTGAAGCAGCCCCCATCCCTTTCTCTCTTGGTCACTCTCTTGTGTCCATTTGAATGGAATAGTCTCTGGCGTGGCTGTCCCCACAGAGGGCTGTGACCAGATATTGGACATTTTGCTGCAGTCTACTGACTGTTGAAGTCCTGGCTCCTAGCACAGGGCCTAAGGTGATCAATACATAATGGTTGAATGTCCAAACAAATGTATGACTTGGTGGATACAGCCTCAGTAGGCTTTGGGAGCTGGCAACGCATCAGGGAGAGAGGGGAGAAATGTCCAACCCTGTGGAAGAGGAGGCTGGTGGAAGAAAGGTAGGGTCAAAGCTTTAGTAGAATGTAAATGGAAAAAGCAGAACACAGTATAATATGCATATGTGGGCTAAGTTTAACTACTGGTGAGGATGACTGCTGCACTATCGTAATCAAATACTCATTGCCCAAAGTGACCAGTTCCTTCTGTTTCTTGTGATGGAGAGATTGGGTCACTAGGAGCAGTCACTTGGGAGAAGCTCCTAAGGCGGTCACTTTAGCCAGAGGTGTGAGAAGATAATGAACATTGACTTAATGGGACACATCCATTACCTGGGTATATTCTAACACCCCTTATTTTATTTTATTTAAATTTTTTCTCCAACACCCCTTATTTTGGAGAACTTGAAGTTTGATTTTAAAAAAGAGGAAGGCAAATTGGCTTAGGGCAGCGATTGAGAACCTTTTTAGAGAGCCAAGCCCAAACTGCAACCCAAAATAGAACCCATTTGCTGCAAAGAAACTATGCTTTAGGTTTTAGTTTAGAAAAAGCAACTCATATATTCACATCTTTTGCATTAAAAGAAAACCAAATAACACCTGCCTGTAAGTTTGGCTACAACTGGCCTAGGGACTCAGAAGTCTCTAGGCAGACTTGAACTTTTCTTTTTGGGTTTCAGAGGCCAGAGATGTTACTATGAAAGGTTTCAGAAAGACAATCAAGGAGGGACGGGCCAGAAGCCCTCATGGGAAGCTTTTCACATAAAAGAGGGAGTTTGGATTTTTGGCCAGGGCTGTCCACCATAGGCCTGGTTGTCGTAGGGGGAGAACATTGCTGATTGGTACTGGAGATCCAGACTCAGAGAGCATGCATTTATTGGTTCTCCACAGGCTTGTTTTCTCTTTCAGGACTAAAAAATCAGGACTGACCTTGGTCTTGGAAGTCCTTGCTCCCCTAGAGTAGTAGCAGGAAGTGAAGAACAACATTCTGGCTCTGAGTGGGACAGGAGAATAGACTTAATTTGAATGTTAACATAAATCAACCTGATGGGTCAGGGATATAGCTTAGTGGCATAAGTGCCAGCCTGGCAAGTGCAAGGTTCTGAGTTTAGTCCCTGGTACTGGAAAGAAAAAAAAAAGACCTTATTTTGTGCCTCAAGTTACTGGCTGTATGTGTACAATATGTGTGTAATTTGGTAGGGTCAGAATGGCACCGGAGAGAAAACATACAAAAAATAAAAATAGTATAGCATTAGTAAAATTGTTGGAGCTTAATTGGTTTTTATTCATTGTAGTTACATCTTTAATAAAAAGATGAAAACATATTATTTGCATTACAATTAAGTTCATATTAAAAACAAATCTTCAAGAATTGGTTTACTTGTTATTTTAATTATCATTGTTTTCTGCATGTTAACTTTTTTTTTTTTTTTTGGTACTGGGGATTGAACTCAGGCCCTTGTGCTTACCAGGGAAGCCCTTATTCAACTGAGCCATCTCCCAGGCCCCTCCCTTGCTATTTTGATATGAACTAGAGGCTTTTTAATGAAAGAAGATTCATTAAAAGAAAAGCAATTGTTATGCATATAATTTTTTTTTTTTTTGTCTTTTTTGAGACAGGGTCTCACTATGCAGTTCAGGCTGGCCTTAAGCTCACTCTGTAGCTCAGGCTGGTCTCAAACTCACAACAATCCCCCTGCCTCAGCCTCCCAAGTACTGGGATTACAGGCCTGCGCCACCACGCCCGGCTTGTTAATAGGCAATTACCTTAAGTCTCACAATCCCATCTAAGTGATAAGCACTCCTTGATTTTTTATTTTATTTTATTTTTTGCTGTAATGGGGATGACCCTTGGGGTGTTATACATGTTAAACACAAAGCTGTGTCACTGAACTATATTCCTAGCCCTGCACTCCCTGATTTTAAAATGGTTTGTGTTTCAGAAGCTTGTACTTCTGTTCCTTGAACTTGAAATAAATTTTCTAATTGAAATAGCCCAGTAAAATGGTTGTGTACAACTCAAAGACAGAACCACCAGAGCTTCCAGTATACTGAAATGTTTTGTCATTAGAAACAGTTGAAAAATATGTCACATAATAGTCTCACAAAGGATGTAGTTTAGTAAGTAGAAATATAAACTGAGACAAGAATTTGAAAGTAGATGAATGTTGATTCTTGAGAACAGTCAAGCATTCTGAGGCATGACAGGGGAGATAGATATGTTTGCCATTTGTTGAGTGCATTGGTCATGATTAAGGTCTTTTATTAGGAGGTAGGGGCTGTTCCTACCTCAGAGATGGCACCAAGGATGACTGGGAGTTTCCAGGAAGAGACAGTAAGGGGAAGGGAGAGGCTGCGGCAGGAGAAGAAGTGAGTGCAGATGTCGTCTAGCAATGACGGGCTGCCGGGAGGTGAAATGGCTGAGTGAGAAGTGATCCCGTGGAAAGGGACCCTCTGAGCTATTTTCTTCTGGGTCTTTTCAATCTGGTTTTTTTTTTTTTTTTTGTTTTTTGTTTTGTCTTTTTGAGACAGGGTCTCACTATGCAGTTCAGGCTGGCCTTAAGCTCACTCTGTAGCTCAGGCTGGTCTCGAACTCACAACAATCCTCCTGCCTCAGCCTCCCGAGTGCTGGGATTACAGGCATGCACCACCATGCCTGGCTTGGTCAAAGTTTTTTTTTTTTTTTCTGTCATTCTCTTGTGTTCTCAGGTCTTGGGGCAGATCAGATTTTATCAGGTCAAGAGTTAGGGGCTGAGGAGCGGCAAAACTTAGAATACTTTTCTGAAAAAATTAGAGGAAATATTGTATTTCTAGCTTTAATAATTGTATTGTGAGGTTTGCATGAATGACGGAGAGAGAGAGAAAGAGGATTTCTATAGACTTATTTACACCGCTGTACTTGAAAAAGATTTATACCTTCAATATGGCTGGTACCTTTGAGACCCAGCTGTGCAATAAGAATGAAGTAGAGTTCAGTGCATTCATTATGTAAAATTAAACTTCAAGGAAGCAGCCATCTTGAATTATTTTCTCTCTCTCTCTCTCTCTCCCTCTCTCTCTCTATATATATACATATATATATATATATATATACATATATATATGTATATATATTTGTATGTGTGTTGTTATTGTTATTGTTTTGTTTTGTGTGGGATATATATGCTACAAATTCTGGATGCATATGTTACAAAATTCATGTTGGAAAACATGAAATCTCATACTGGTACAACTATTGCTTACTAATTTCCTGCTTGCCCCTAAGTTGACCAGTTGGGGAAGATTGCAGAAGTCTTGTCTTGCAACATAATAATGAAAAAGAAGGAGGGTTAAGGGGCTAGGGAGATGGCTCAGTGGAATAAGTGCTTCCCTGGCAAGCTCATGGGCCTGAATTCAATTCCTGGTTCCACAAAAAAAAAAAAAAAAAAAAAAAAAAGGGTTAAGAAGTCCTATTACCTCCTTGTCACATATGTAGTGTACTTACAATAGCTAAACATTTTTTTGGGACATCCCCACTTCACATATACTTGGCTCTTGAGTGACACAGGGGTTGGGAGTACCAATAGCTCACAGAGCAATTTTATATAATCTTTGATGTCACCAAAACTTAACTAGTAGCCTGTTGTTGACCAGATGTCTGCTGCTAACCACCACATAAAGTTATTTAGCATGTACTTCGTGTGCTATATGTATTGTACATGGTGAAAAATACAAGCGCCAGAAGAGGTCACCTTTACTGAATAGAGAAACTTCTCAGCAGAGAGGATCAGTATCACACAGTGTTTTATACAGAGATGAAGTAGGACTGAACTATACAGTGGATGTTTAATTTAAAACAATTTCAGCAAAAGACACATAGCTATTATCTCCTTCAAAAAACTTGCCCTTGCTACAAACACACTTGTCCCATCACTCTGGCCACTTTGTGAAGCAGTTCTGTGAGTCTTTTTTTTTCGTGAGTGTCTTTATGTGTTTGCCTCAGTGTCCTGAATCAATTCAAAATGTTTAGAGTGATTTTTGGTGAATTAAAAACATCACTGTGCTCCTATCCATTTTTTTTTTTTTAATTTATGTATTTGGTTCAGGTTCTCGCTACGCAGTTTGAGAAGGAGGTTTTTTTTTTGACTACTTCAGGCTGCATTAAGGTCATGTGCAGGTTCTGTAGCTGGGGCTTGAACTGCAATCCATATATGCCTGCCTGCGCTTTAAACAACTGAGCTATCCAGCCAAGCCCCCTTGCTATGCAGTTTGGAATTTTAGTGACCCTCCTGTTTTCAGCCTCCCCGTGCGCCACCATGCCTGGACTCATTCACTGGCTCCGGGTGCTCCAGGGGTAGGGCTGGGAGGTGTGTTGGGCCATGGTTCAAACTCTGATCCCTGTGCTTGTCAAGGTAGGCACACTTGGACCACTGAGCTATCTCATTGGCGCTAATGTGTGTAGATTTAACCAGGAATTGAACTTAGGCCCTTGCATTTGCCAGGGAAGTGCTTATTCTGCTGGGCCATCTCCCTGCCCTGCCCTCCCCCTCCGTGTGTAGATTTAATACTGCATCTTTATGTTGGTTTACATTTCTTTCAACTATGGATGATACCATGTACCATTTCTGTGTTTATGTGTGTAGCTTTTGATAATATTTGCCTTTTTACAATAGATTTGTATGTATCCTATTGATGGCAAATGATGAAATAGACAAATATTTTCATATTTTATGCATATATGATATACTTTTTTTTTTTTTTTTTTGATATTTCTGTTTCCTGAATCATGTGTGAGTTTTGTCAAGGTTTTTTTTTTGGAACCGGGGATTGAACTCAGGTGCTTGTGCTTGCCAGGCAAGTGCTTATTCTACTCAGCTATCTCCCCAGCCCAAGTTTTGTCAAGTTGTCACAGGTCTCTAAACACAAAATCTGAGTGCAGGTGGATTCACATATGTTAGATCTTTATGGTGGAAGGGTTACATGTATTTTATTTTGTTGAGTTAGGCATACTTCTTGTTAGATCACCGGTTCAAAAAATAGAGTCACCATAAGAATTGGGCAACAGGTTATTCACCAGTGTTCTTAACCTTACTTTTCTAATCTATTTAACTTTAGCCAAACAATAAAACAACTCATATGCCTGCAATAGGGCTCAGGGGCTGGGGGTTTGATCCCCAGACCTGCCGGGCCGGCTCTGCCCCTGGGGCATGCTGAGACATGATTGAGACTGGGCATGGTGATGTGTGCCTGTAATCCCAGCTCTTGGGAGGCTGTAAACAGGTGGATCACTATGAGTCCGATTTAGTAGTGAGAACCTGAACACCCTGTGGAGCCTTCCCTAAAATACAAAATAAAACAAAACAAAACACCAAAACCAAAAAAAAAAAAAAACAAAACGGCTTTTTTTAGCATGCTGCTGTGATCTGGATGTGGCTGGCCTACATGTGTGGGAGGCTTGCTCATTAGTGCAGTGGTATTTTGAGCTGGAGGACCTTTGGGGGGGTGGTGAGAGGTGGTGGGGTCACTGGGTGAGCTGCCCTTAGAAGAATTTAGTATAGTTGTCATAGGATTCTGGTTAGTTCTTGTTTTTTTTTTTTTTTTTTTTTTTTTGGTTAGAACTGTGGATTGAACTCAAGCCCTTGTACTTGCGCTTAGTCTACTGAGCCATCTCCCTGGCTCCGTGGTTAGTTCTTGTGAGAAGAAGACTCCCAGCTTCCTGTCTTGCCACATGACCTCTCCTTGAACCGTTTCTACCATAATCCCTCCTACCAGGAGGCCCTGACCAGAGCTCATACCATGCTGTTTGAACTTGCAGTCTTGCAAACCATGAGCTAATTAAGCCTCTTTAAAATAAATCACCCAGCCTCAGACACTTTGTCACAACAGTAGAAAATGGACCAAAGACATGTCAGTGCTTATAGGAACTAACAGTTGTCTATTATATAGTATAAAAAGTCTGAATTTCTTTTTCCAACTAAAAAGGCTCTGTCCCACTCAGGTAACTCTACCTTCTTTTTAACTTTCCAGACACTGGTCCTGACAAGTAGCTCTGGTCTCTTTTTCTGAGACTGGCCCCATCACTCCTACCTTTCTATGCTTCTCTTCCCTCCCCAGCATTCTGGTCCTGTGACGCTGTCTTTCTCTTTCTCACTTTTTAAAACTGGATTCACTTCTCAAATCCCAGCTCAAGTCTGACACTGAAACAAAATAGAGGGCTCTGTGGGCACTTTGGGGACTTCCTCTTGGAGACCACTGGTATTGCAAAATTTCCTGACCTGGTGATGCCCTCTCTTATGACATGTCCTCATTTCTACTTCAGACTTCATACCATGTAGCCTCTTTCTGCTGCGACAGTCTGCACCCTGGTGGGCAGCCCCCTGGTAGGCTTATTTCAGGATAACTTCAGCCACTGTCCTCTGCCATGTTCATTCATGCCATAGGCAGCAGAGCATTTTGTCCCACTGATCTCTGGAAGTCTCTGCACTATCACAGGACAGGCCAGGCTTTCCCATTTGGGCTTCTCTAATGAAATCAGGTACCAGTTTCTGTACTTCTAAAGCTCCAGAGAACATGGACCAAGCCCTATGTGTTAGGTGAATAAAAGTTCATTAATGTTCACACTCTAATCCTGAAAATGTTACCTGTCTTTCTCCATTTTCTGGTGCTATCATAGAGTGGCTTGGAATAGGTAACTTATAAAAGATAGAGATTTATTTAGCTCATGTTTTTTTCTTTCTTTCTTTTTTTCAGAACTGTAGATTGAACTCAGGCCCTTGCACTTGCCAGGGAAGTGCTTATTCCACTGAGCCATCTCCAAGGCTCATGGTTTATAGATGGCAGTCCACAACTGATGAGGTCCTTTGGCTCTGTCATAGCATGATGGAGAAGTGGAAATGTGAGGGGGATGTAGATAGAAGGGACAAAATATTGTAGATGGCCTTGCATTATAACAACCTTTTTAAAATATCCTGCCTCAGGTTTATACAGTACAAAGAGCATAGGAGGACACCAGTCCCCCACCCCAGGGGTCACACAAGTCCTTCTGTTTTTACATCAGCAGATAAGAGGCTTTTACTATGGAGTTTTCATGGGGTCCTCAGTATTTTGGGGGCCTGGGGTGGAGCAGAAGCTGGAGCCTGGCCCTTGCCTGGAGCAGAAGCTGGAGCCTGGGTCTTGGCAGGAGTCTGGGCCTTTGGCTGGCAGGGCCTGCCACCCTTGACAATGTGGGCATGGATATGTTTCCCAAGCTTGGGGTGGGCAATATAGGCAAGTCGTGTGAGCCTGCAGTGTACTTCCTTTGGGATGATCTTGGGCTTGACCTCCTTGTGCTTGACATGGTCCTTGATTTTCCTGGTACGAGCACTCATGGCCTTGGCATTGTTTACTTGCATCTTCTTGAAGCCCTTCTTGTTGTGCTTCTTGGCAAAACATGTGTTCCTAAAGAACTTGGGATCTACCCCCTTCAGAGATTGAGATCTTTGTGACTGAGGTTTCTTGATGACATTTCTGTGCCATTTTCAGAACTGGTTTTTGGACTTGGCCATAACTGCACTAGGAACCATGACTGCTAAGTGCCTGGAACGGAAGAAGAAAAGAAAGCCTGCCACAACCTTGAATTTTATTTTATTTTTTAACCAATCCAGTTGTATGAGAGAGCTGACTTATTCTCTCTGAGAATTAACTCCATGTATTTAGAAGGGCATTAAAATCTCTTAATGAACAAATTAGCTCTTGAGGGCCCACTTTCCAACCTTGCCACAGTGGCGAGCAGATTCCAAAATGAGTTTCAGGGAGGACAACCTATTGCACTGTCTTATCTGGCCCAGGTGACTTCATAGATGTGATTGAGATTACGAATCTTGAGTTGGGAGATTATCCAGAATTTTCCATGTGATCCAAGTCTAGCCCTGTAACCACAGGAGTCTTCCAAAATGCAGAACCTGTCCCAGCTATAGTCAGGGAGAAATATCCCCCATCATGGCTGGCTGGAGAATGCAGGAAGAAGGTTATAGGCCAGAGAATTCAGTGACCTTTAGAAGCTGAGACTGACCCTTAGTTAGGGACATTGAAGAACACAGAGCTCAGTCCTACAACTACAAATGCATGAACTCTGAAAGAGCAGGGGATGGGCTGACAAGATAGCTTAGTGGGGACTAAGCGCCTGCTGAAGCAAGCACAGGGACTGGGGTTTGATCCTGAGCCTACCACTGAGACTAGGTGTGGTGGCACATGCCTATAATACCAGTACAGGGGAGGATGAAACAGAAGGATCACTATGAATCTGAGCTGTGTAGTGAGACCGAGCTGAGTATTAAATAAATAAATAAGCAAAAGAGCAGGAAACATTATTCTTTGGGGCTTACAGAAACCAGTTCAGTTGTTGATACATTTATTTTAGCCCAAAGAGGTTGGCTACTAGACTCAGACCCTATAGACTATAAGTTAATGCTTTTGTGTGGTAAGTCACGAAAGTTGTAATTTTTTCATGGCAGCAACAGTAATCTAGTGTCCTGTCCTCCAGATTTTCTCCCTGGATCTCCTTGTTTCTGCTTCTTTGTAAAAGTGGGATTAAGTGGGTTGCAAGACGGGGTCCTTCCCCTAACAGGGACTGCTGGGCTCCTGTTCCCACTACTGCTTCTCTATTGGGGCAGCTACTCCCCATGTTTTCGGACAGGGACAGCAAACTTCTCTATACTTCATTGTCCTTACTCTTTCATATGTGGGTTATAGGCAGGAAGTGAAATTTTGAGTGTGTCCCAGAAATTGTTTAAGTACCTTTCCTCTTTAGTCACAAGAAAGAAAGAAAGAAAAAAGAAAGAAAGAAAGAAAGAAAGGGGGAGGAGAGGCCATTCAGCCTGCTGGTTGTCTTTCACAGATCTTACTCCCAGGTTCTGCATTTCAGGGCTAGTGCATTTTGACCATCTCTCTGGATTCCCTCCCTAACTGGCTACCTGAATTTCCTCCGGCTGGGCAAGGTCTCCCTGACGAAAACCTTGTGTCTAGTTGCCCTCTGTATCAAACACACCTCTCATATCGGACCTGGCCCTTTTGGTCCTCTTTCCTGTTTAAAATTGATTTCTGTGACCAGGTCAATTCCCTCCTTCTCTCTTCCTATTTCGTGCACACTGCCAGCAGTTTATCATGTTTCCACCTAGGCTTTCCAGAACACAGAACTTCATGTCTGGAAAGGTGGAATATCAGGTGTTTCACCGCCGCCTTCTTTCCATTTCTGTCTTCAGCCATCCCTCTTTCCTTCTCATTGGTCATCCAGTACATTCATGCGTAAGATCCACAGGTGTTAGATTTACTCTGCTGGTAGCTTAGTTCACTATGGATTTTTTTTTTTTTCTTCTGATTCCTAGTGGCAACAGCAGCCCAGTGCAGAGCCCAAAGACTCACAAGAACTCAGTGAATGAATGAATATTATTGAGCCCCAAAATGGTTTCCATAGACTAATCCTTGGAATAATTCATAGTGACTGTTTTAGTTATTTTTCTCTCATCGCTGTGACAAAATACCTGATGCCCAAAATTAAGGCAGGAAAGGTTTATGTAGTTCACAGTTTGTGGAGTCCATAATCAGCTGGCTCCAGGACAGTGTGGCATGGCAGAGGAGCAGCTGGTCACAGCAGCGGAGGCAAAGCAATAAGAAGGGGCACGAGAGAAAACTCTTCCTGTCCCTTACATTGTGTGCAGGGTACCTTCCCTAGGGTGGAGCACTCACACCCATAATCCCAGCACTAGATAATCCATTATGAACTCTAGATTCATCTGCCTCCACAAAGCAACCCCCATGACTGCAT
This sequence comes from Ctenomys sociabilis, assembly GCA_004027165.1. NCBI lineage: Eukaryota > Metazoa > Chordata > Mammalia > Rodentia > Ctenomyidae > Ctenomys > Ctenomys sociabilis. Next base: position 14,702 of record PVKA01027264.1, read on the forward strand.
AAGCCCTGGGGGGACATCCAGACACAAATCATAACCGTGACTTAAGTCCCCTCTCTATAGTATTGCCTTCAAGTATACAATTAATTCTTTTCTTCTTATTCTATACATTTTGCAAAGCCCAAAGGATATCCCTACACATCAGCTACAACTCTTTCCCTTTTAGTTATATAACAGCCTCTCTGAGGAATGTTCAGTTTCCTGGAACACGTTCAGTGTGAGGCTCTGCCAGAAGTGATTGTATAACTATCACAAAAGCTGGCAGTTTGAATCTTTCCAAAGGTCTTATCGCAGCCGTCCAGACGTAGAACTCTGCCAGTAGTCCTAGTTCCTTGGTTTCCCATTGTGTGAGGTCTTCAGAAAGCCCTGAGGAGGGCTGCAGGCTCATGTGGAAGGCATCGTGGTATATTTTATGGCTAACAGGATAGCCAGCTGAACTTTACAATGCACTGAAATTGCACCCAAAGCCACAGAGCTGTCAACCAAAGGTGACAAGTATTTCCCAGATGTCAGAACAGGGTACCAGCACTAGAGGGACTTCAAGAACTGGTGCAAGTGACTATTAAGCTCTATTCCATACACTTCCAGCTGATGCAGGATAAGAGGGACTGAGGAGCATCTCTAGGGCTATCACATCTTCCTTGGTCTTCTTGTTTCAATAGCTGGCACAGTGCACTCAGAGTTATGGGGCTGGTATGGCCTGCAGCACCAGGGATTCAAATCAGGTCCTTGTGCTTTGCAGGCAGGTGCTTAGACTGAAAGCAGGTATCTCCACAGCCCTCTTCCTCGGTCTTTGTATAGGTTAGCCTTCAAGAGACACTGTGGTTCTGGGATCGAAGGAAAGCGAGGTGGGAAAGTTTGTGAAGTGGACCTGTGTCTTTTGGAACTTAAGGCCCTAAAGAAATGGAAGTGGAGGCTTGCTTCCTGCTTGGCCAGTTTGGGCTGGGGGAAGCTGGTGGAAATTATAGACAAGGGGGAGTTCTGTAGAGGGAATTGTACGCAATGCTAGTGTTAGTAATGGTAAGTGATGTGTTTTCCAGGAGCTGCAGTGGCTGGTTTTGGAGTAAGAGGACTGTGGATGGGCTGAAGGGATCTCAGCCATAAGCCTCTATGTGCTGCATTTCTGAGGTATTCACAAGAAACATTTGGGAGAAGTGGGTAGGTATGTATTGGCACTGCAGGGGGCCTTTCAGCTGGTGGTTCCCCCAGTGAACCTTTGAAAACTGTGTAAGTGCACCCCGCTGGAGAGAACTCACCTGTGAATTTCACACTAAGGACGTTGTCAGCCTTACTGCAACAGCACGTGCCACATAACATTCATTGTTTTTCTTTCTGTGAGCTTATTATGTAAGTGATAACTGCAAATGAATTGCAGGGAAGTCAGGCTGAGGGACTGGGTAGAGTACAAAGCATTCTCTAGAAATTTGATATTAGAGATGCTTATTTTTTTTGTATTACTGTTTAATTAAAAATATTTTGAAATAATTGTACAACTACAGAAAGTTGCAAAAATAATAGATTCCTGTCTGCAGATATAACTCAGTGGCACAAGTGCCTGGCTGGCAAGTGGAAGGTCCTGAGTCTGATTTCTGGTGCCCCTACAAAAAGAACTTAAAAAAAATAATTTCTTCTATAACCCTCTTCCAACTTCTGCTAATACATTAGATAGCCATAGTTTAATTATTGAAACTAGAAAATTTACATTGATACAACATTAGGTAACTTATGAATCTTATTTAAAGTTTTGATTTTCAACAGTTTTCCCATGAATGTTTTTTCTGGCTGGAATGCAATCCATGGTCCTGTGTTACAATAAGTTATTATTATTTCTGTAATCTCTTTGTTAGTCTTTGTGTTGTCAAATTTTAAGAGTGGAAAGGACATTAGAGGTCTTTTGGATGAATCAACCTGCAGACTCTTGAATACCATCTACAAAATCAGTCTTCCCTCCTCCGCTAGCAACTGCCTGTTCTAAGTGATGATCAGCCTTACCAGAAAGTCCACTGCTGGGACTTGCTGTTTCCAAGCTTCTGTTGGTTGATTCTCCTTTAAGTCAAGTTCCCGTTGCTGAGACAAGTTACCCAGCACCACAGTGTAAAGGAAGAGAAACTACTTGAGCTCCCAGCTTCAGCCCGTGGTGAGTGGCCCCCAAAGCAGAAGTGTCCTGGTGGAGGGGCCTGGGTGGAGGACAGCAGCTCAACAGATGGCAGCCCGGAACCAAGGAGGTCGGGAGGAGCTGTGGACAAGAATCCATGCTTCTGTGTTATCTTCTGGTGGGCTTCCCCGATCTTCTCAAAGGCACTTCCCACAGGTGAGTCCACTGGTGATCCTAGCGCCCCCACGATGCCATCACCTTCCAAACACAGGAGAACCCCAGCCTGAGCTACAAAGTGAGCTTAAGGTATGCCTGAACTGCATAGTGAGACCCTATCTCAAAAAGACAAAAAGAAAAAAGGAAAAAAAGAAAAAACAAACACAGGAGAACCTTGGGATATGTTTTAGGATGGATCTTTTTTTTTTTTTTTTTTCTCTATGGCGGAACCAGGGATTGTACTCAGGCTTGAGCTTGCCAGGGAAGCGCTTATTGCACTGAGCCATCTCCCTGACCCCCTGGGATATGTTTTAGATCTAAATTGTGAAGTGGCCCTTGCCTAACCTATTCGATTCAGAACACACCCAAGTTCCCTTTTACACAATAGCTTGCCAACACTTGAAGACTATTGTATTTCTTCTCTAGGAACTTCTCCCCATTCCTGCCCCTAAATCCTTTTTTCAGTTCCTCACATAACGTCTTAAGTCATTTTACTAAACACAGACTAGCTCCGTACAATGTTAGGTTATTTTCCCCTGAACTCATGCCAACTATTGCATTCCAAATTAGCTCCAATTCTTCCTTTTTTCCCTTTGTCTATCTATCATCTACATATCTATGTCTGTCTATTATCTATCTATCTATCTATCTATCTATCTATCTATCTATCTATCTATCATCTATCTATCTCAATCTATCTTCTATGTTATGATTGTTGTGCCCCAAACTAGCTCTACATGTGGGTAAGTATACCTATCTATACATATAGTAACTGCACAGAGAATATGTTTTCATTCTCTATATTCTATAGCATATTTCTGCATTAATAGTAACACTTGGTTTATTTCTATAAAGATAAGGAGAACCCTGATTAGGTATTCTGATTAAATAACCATTTTCAGTCACATTTAGTGAATCCTGCAGGCTCCTGCATGGGTTGCTAATGTAGGAAGTTTGGCATCTTTCTTAGATAAAGCTTCTAGGGTGGGTGGTAAGCAACATCAGTTCAGCCTCTCCAAGGTTCCGAATCCAGCCACTGGAAAGTAACACTCGGGGAAGCAAGGAAGGAGGCAATTGGATCCCCAGGAGCCAGGAAGGACTTGGGGGAAGAATGGAGTCTACGGAGAACTGGAGGAGACAGAACGCAAGGTGGGAAGGGGAAGGGACAGTCTGATTTCTCCTTGGCTCTTGGCTACTGGCTTCTGAAAGGAAATCTAAAACTACAGGGACAAAGTGAAAGCAGCCTCCAGAGAGCTTCCAGGAGAAACGTAGCTGTAAAAGACCAGAGGATGCTGTGTGCTGTCACAGCTGGTGACTGAGGTCCAAGTGCCCACCATGTCCCAAGGACCTGGTGAGATGTGACTCTAGGGGGCATGGATGGAACTCAGGACTGTCAGCAGCTGGAGTGGCTTCTTCCAGGGTTCCTAGTGTACACTTCCACAGTGATGGACGAGGGACAGCCACGGGAGACAGTGAAGGCCTGGGAGCCACAGCCGGGCCAGCAAGAGACCCCCAGGGGAGGTCAAGCTGAAGGACTCAGCCCACAGCCCACAGCTGAGGCCAGGCTCAGTCTGAGGTGTTCTCAGGGTGGAAGTTGCAGAGCTGGGGCTCCTGCCCTAACCCGCTGCCTGTTGGTGACAGTATCCCGCACAAATCTGGGCTCTGACTGCCTCCGTTAGCCACCAGCATGAGCATGGGCACCTCTTAAATTTGAGGTGCTGCCCCCAAACTGTAGATTTTGGACAATGTTTTTCTTTTTTTGTATGTGTGTGTATTGTTTTTAGGGTTTTCTGTCTTTTTTCTTTTTTCTACTTATTGTTTCTTCTTCTCTATTCTCTAATTCATTGAAGCTTAGAACTTTTCCTTCATCATTCTTGCTTAACACTTTCTCATTTCTTTCTTTTTCTTTTCTCTTTTAATTTTTCTCCTCATAATTTTTCTATTTTATCTTTATATATATATTTTTCTGTTCTTCCTCTTTTTTGTTTATCTTCTATTTGTTGTCAGTTTCTTCTCTTCTCTTTAACTAATTCTATTAACATCCCTCTTCTCCCCCAAAAGATCCTTTGTATCACTTATTTTTCTTCCTTCTGATACAGAATTTAAAGTCTCAAAATTTTCTTCTTGAAGTCTCCCAGCCTCCAACCTTATATCTTTAATAGTATGACCATAAAGCTTTGTTATTCATTTTATAGCTAGAGCTGTAAAATTATTGAATTGTACTATAGCTGATTTGCTTGATATTAACAGAGTCATATAACCTGGCTCGGCGGTGCATGCCTGTGATCCCAGCACTCAGGAGGCAGAAGCAGGAGGATCACTGTGAGTTCGAGATCAGTCTGGGCTACAAAGTGAGTTCAAGGATAGCCTGAAGTGTATAGTGAGACCCTGTCTCAAAAAGTCAAAGACCACCATAAACAACAGAAAAAACCAGAGTCACATGAGGATTGCTACATCACTAAGCCAAAACTCAGATTACCCTTGTGACATTAAAAATACTCAAGTACATTCCCAGAGAACTTGGTTGCTGGAGTACTTATTGCATCTTCCCCTTCCAAAATGATCAGATCTTGTGGCTAGAGCAAACAATTATAGTTATCCAGGCCCAAATACATTGCTGAAGAGCAACTGAAGAGATCTCCATGTTAGCAACAAAGTCTTTAACCTATAAACATTTATAGACACCTGCAGCAAACAAGCAAACAAAGTAGAAAGAAGACAAGTGAGGAAATGCCTTCTAAAACTCCCCATTCCACTGAAGCCAATTCAGGGGGTAGTGATGGACAGAAGAACATAAGCCAACAACCACATTAGTCAGAATGATAATGCAGGAGGTTAGAGAACAGCTTCAGACGTACTCAGTGAGATTAGAGGAGATCTAACTAAACAGGTAATAGAAAGAACAACCAAAAAGATTCAGGAGATTTCAGAAGCTCTTAATAAAAAGTTAAATGAGCCAAATAAAATTATTTAAAACATGAATGACCAGTTTGCTAAAGAACTAGAGTTCATGAAAAGGTTTCGATCAGAAATCCATGAGATTAAAAATGATATTCAAAGTATGAGAACTGAGCAATGTGAAGACACTAGAAGACAATGATTTTGAAGACCAGATACTCAAAGCCACTGTAAAAACAACAAGAGAACATGAAAGATGGACCAACTACTGCTAGGCAACACAAAGAAGACTAATCTAAGGATAAGAATAGGGAAAAATCAGAAAATAGTACAAGTGGCAAAAAATCTGTTCACAGAAATACTTCTCAAATTTCAGAGACAATTTCTCAAGCATTGTATAGGGACAGAAGCCAACATATGGATAATTGAAGCATACAGAGCCCAAGGTAGTTGTGAGCAAAAGAGAAACTGTCTAGGCCATATTATACTCAAAGTACCAGAAGTCCATAACAGGGAAAATTTCTTAAAATCTTTTAGAAAAGACAATGAATATAGCTGGTAGGATTAGCAGGTAAGCAAAAGGAAAATAGTGCAAGGACAGGAAAAAGTCAGTGTCTCTTAGTAATAACTCTCATTGTGAATGGTCTAACTTCCCTAATCAGAATACAGAGATTGGCAGAATGGATTAAGAAAGAAAACCCAACAACATGCGGCATACAAGAAGCATATTTAATTGAAAAAGCAACTCACAGATTAAAAATCAAAGGATGGAAAACAATATTCCATGCAACAGGGATCCAGAAAAAAAGTGGGAGTTCCTATTCTAATTTCAGACAAAGTCAGTTTCAAGCCCAGACTGGTCAGAAGAGACAAAGAAGGTCACTGCATACTGGTTGCAGGAACAATTCAACAGGAGGATGGGCCAGTTATAAAAATATGTGCATCAAATCCTGTCATTTCATAAAACAAACAGTAATGGAAAGTTGAACAAACACCAATATATTTGGATGAGGAACCTTATTATCTCACTGTGACAAATGGGCATTTCTACTAGACAAGAAAAAACAACAAAGAAATAACAGAACTGGGGCCGGGGAGATGGCTCAGTAGAGTAAGCGCTTCCCTGGCAAGTGCAAGGGCCTGAGTTCAATCCCCGGTTCCAGAAAAAAAAAAAAAACAAAAACAGAACTGAACCAGATGTTTGAATCAATGGACTTAACAGATATCTACAAGATTCTTGTCCAGTAACAAGATACACATTCTCTCTGCAGCACATGGGGCTTCTCCAAAAGAGACTACGTGCTAGCCCACAAAGTATACTTACGCAAATGAAAAACAATCAGAATTATTCCTTCTATGACATACATATTATCAGATGATAGTGAAATGAAATTAGCAGTTGATGGCAAACACATGGAAATTAAACACTCTTTTAAACAATTGATAACCACAGGTGTAATTAAAGAAGAAATTATTATTATTTTTTTTAAAGAAGAAATTAGATTATTCCTACAGTGGACACTGGTTGTACCAGTCTACATTTCTACTAGTAGTGGAGAAGGAGTGCTTTTCCCCCAAATGCTTCTCAGCATTTGTTATTGGTTCATTTCTTGATACTGGGTATTTTTTCTGGGGTGAGACAGAACCTCAGCATTATTTTAATTTGCATCTCTTGAATGACCAGGGATGCTGACCTTTTTTTTTTTCCTCATATTTTTATTTGCCATTTCTACTTCATCTGAAAAGTGACTATTCATTTCACATGCTCATTTTTGGATTGCCAAAATTTTGGTGGTCTGATATTTTGGAGTTCTTCACATATTTTAGATATTAGTCCTTTGTTTGAGGAATAGCTGACAAACATTTTCCTTCACTCTGTGGGTTCTCTCTGTCTCTGTCTATCTCTCTCTCACTCTCTGTCTCTGTCTCTCTCACTCTCACTCTGTCTCTGACTCTGTCTCTCTCTGTCTCTGACTCTGTCTCTCTCTCTCTTTCTCTACAGTTTCATCATCACAGTGATCCTGAATCTTTTTTTTCATTTTATGTATTTGGTACAAGGTCTCACTATGCAGTTCAGACTTGCAGTGATCGTTCTGTTTCCAGCCTCCCTGGGGCTGGGATAGCAGGGGTGCGCCACTACCGCCCAGAATCTGTCTCCTGCTTAGTGTGCCCCCAGGGGTGGGGCTGGCTGCACTTGCCAAAGGAGGCGCTTGGTCCACTGAGCTATCTCGCCAGCCCTTTTTCTCTTTCTTGTCCCTTCCCCTTACTTCTCTCTTTTGGTCCTTTTCACACTTACTGATTTAAAAAATTCTTAAGAATTACTTTTAAAAAAACTAAACACTTGCTGTTTTTCAGGACACCTCATGTTTTTCAAGCCATTTCCACTTGTTCAATGAATGAAATCTCTCCTGGATTCTGCCCATACATTTACAAAATTTGTTCTAATTTTTCAAAAATTCATTGTGTGAAGTTTTAGGAAAGACATAGCATGCACTTCTAAACAGGTATAATTTTCAACTGGAAACTTGTCAATCAAGTCTTGTGTCAAAATGTATCACCAGGGATAGGGAGATGGCTCAGTGAAATTAGTGCTTCCTTGGCAATTGTAAAGGGCTGAGTTCAATCCCCAGTTCTTCAAAACAAACAAACAAACAAACAAACAAACAAAACATCACCAGCCTACCTTCCCATGCCAGAGTATTTTTGATTTTTTTTTTTTTTTCTTTTGAGACAGGATCTTGCTATGCAGTTTAGGCTGAGTTGAAACTCACTGTGATACTGGCTATTGGTTTGTCATAGATGACTTTTGTCAGATTGAAAAAAGGTTCTTCTATTCCAATTTTCTATAGAACTTTTATCATGAAATGGTGTTGAACATTTTCCTCTTTTAAAAGTTATTTATTTTTAAAAATAAAATAAAAAAATATAAATTCTTAGTAGCTGTTTTTTTTTGTTTGGATTTTATTTACTCTTTCAGGTTCTTACACGAGGGTGACAATATTGTTTACACATGCAGGTCTGACTTATTTCTCTTATGAGTATGGTCTCTAGTTGCATCCATTTGCCTATAAAGACCTTAGGTTTATCTTTCTATTAGCTGCATAATACTCAATTGTATAAAAATATCAGATCTTTTTTATCCATTCCTCAGTTGATGGGCATTTGGGTTGTTTTCAGGATTTAGCTGTGACAAGTTGTGCTGCTCTAAGCATGGGTGCACATATATTGGTGTGGTATGATGATTTCAGTTCTTCTGAAAAAATACCCAGGACAGAAATATCTGGGTTGAACAGGACCTCTAACCCTAGCTTTTTTTTTTTTTTTTTTTATGTGTTTGGAACAGGGTCTCACTACGCAGCTCAGGCTTGTAGTGATCCTTTTAGTTTCAGTCTCCCCATTGCTGGGATTACAGGTGTGTGCCACCATGCCCAGTCTCGGTAGTGGAAATCGCAGAGGCTGGGAGGCCAAATTTTATTCCCAGCATTACTGAAAGCTACATATGTGATTCAGGTTCTGCCAAGAAGATGCACTCAGACAGGACTGGATTCAAGCTAGGTCATGTGGGAGAAAGGAGGTCATGGGGCACCCAGGTTCTGGTACTGAGTGGCAGGGGCAGCTCTAGAGGTGGCCTTGTACCTCCCTGTGTGCCTCCTTCTGGGGGCAGAGGCAGCTGTTTGGCAGCAGTTCCTGTCTCTGCAGCCAACATCTTGTGCATGAACGGGCTGGGGCAGCGGCAGTCCTGTGGAAGTCACTCAGGGAGCTCAGACTGAAGGGGGCTGGCCTATAGAAATTGAATAGGACACATGTAGTAGGTAAACAGTTTCAGTAGGATCAGTGAAAAGAGTACAAGAAATAGATCGCATTAATTCTGACAATTCATTTTTACCCAATATATCAAACCCATTACAATTTCCACAGGCAGGCAGTACAAAATATTATTGAGATATATAGGATTACATTTTTATTCAGTTTGTTTCACATTGTACTAAAGCATATCTCACTTGAGTCTAGGCTCATCTCAACCATTCATTGATTAATAATTTTTTTTTTTTCTTTCCTTCTTTGTTTTTGCAGAACTGGGGATTGAACTCAGCAACCTGTGCTTGTCAGGCAAGTGGTTATTCTAATGGGCCATCTCTCTAGCTCAAGTATTTGTTATTTATGTGTGGCTCCTTTATTGAATGAACTGTGCAGGTCTAGGATCTTTTTTGTTGTTGTCCTGGTGATTTTATAAATAATTTAGTATCTTGCAATACATCTCTCTGCTTATATCAGTCAGTTTTCCTATTGCTGGATGCAATACTCAATACTCATGGTTTAAAGGATGAGAGGTTTTATTGGGTTCACAGTTTCAGAGGCTTCAGTCCCATGGTTACCTGGCTTCAAGGTGGAATCAACAGAGTGGGAAGGGTGGGAGGGGGAGCAGAGATGCTCCCAAACAGAGCAGGTTGAAGCCCCAGAGAGGAAGGGGTGAGGGATTGGACATGGCTCCCCAGATTACATTTCTGTGGCCACAAAAACGTACTCAGAAGTGTGCTTGCTAATCCCGTGGTGTTTCTCAACACAGTCAAGTCGACATAGTAAGATTCGCTGTTACGCTGCTTCCACTTGTGCCTTGTGTTATCTTCAGCTGAACACTGGCTGACACACGAGTGTCAAGAGAAATGTTTTGGATGAATCAAATGTAACAGAGTTGGTTTGAGCTAGGAATGATTCATGAGTCTAGCAGCACTGAGCACCAGTGGGGGGTTCCAAGAACTCTGCCCAGCAGTGTGACTAGCAGCATTTGTAGCCTCAAGAAGCCAAGCCGAGAAAGCACCAGATTGGCAGTGGGCATGGTGTGATTTGTTGCTGCTGGTTATTGATTGAAGCCTGGATACTGTGACTGGCTGTTATGTCAACGGCTGCCTGTTTGACTTCTGCTTTTTGTCTCATAATTTCTTTCTTTTTGCTTATTATTATTTTTAAAAATGTATTTAGTACAGGGTCTACAGGATCTCACTACACAGATTGTACTTGTCATAATCTTGTTTTCAGTTTCCTAAGCACTGGGATTATAGGCGGGAGCCACCACACCCAGTCTCAATCCCTATCTCTGTGTGCCCAGGGGCTCGGGGGATCAAAATCCCAGGCTCCTGCATCTACCTAAGCAGGCACTTTAATTCACTGAGCCATCTGGCTGGCCCTCTTATTCTTTTTCCTGTCTAGTTTTCTCTAACTTACCTCTTAGAAGGGACTAAGATAATTTATTTTAAAATATTCAGAGTTTGTCCTTTTTGTTTTATTTTTGTAGTAACTATCTGTTGACTTCAATAGAGTTGGTTACTTTCTTAAGATTAATTATCTTCCTGCCTTCTGGGTTTTAGTTAGCAGGAGGTAAGTAAACTGCTCACCTCCAATCTAGCAGTGTTGAGGTCATTTCCACATGGTCCACAGGTTGCCAGGGTTGTTTATTTTTTAGAGAGGGGTTGTAATACATGCCATGCCATCTCATCCTTTAGCAATTTTTTGAGTATATAAAACTGCTGAGGTCTTGCCTCAGCTTCCAGGAATGACAGCCCGAGGAGAGAGGAAAGCAGGCAGTGAAGAAGGCTTGGAGAAACATAGAGAGGTAGGAAGGAAGATGTGTATGTCTCTTCAACCCAAAGCAAATCTAAGAGCCTTTATTTACACATCAGCGATTCCATAAGCTTTCTTTATGTAAGATTAACAGATGTGGTTTTTCATCTTCAAGTGAAAAACAATTTAAATTTTGATTAAATGAATACACAGTGTAAACCAGGAGTTGTCATGGAAACTTAATCAACCATTGTCCTTTCTGTTCTATTCCTGCCCTAATGAAACTCTCAGCTCTCAGGGTACTTTCTCACCACCTCAAGATCTTGACTCTAAACTTCCTTGTTATTGTTGAATATTCTTGGCTTAGGCATGATGTCAATCTCTGTAAGGAGTGATCCTGTTTTCAGCCTCCCCAACTCTGGGATTATAGGTGTGTGCCACCCACCACCTGGGACTGATTCTTGGCTCAGCGTGACCTCAGTGTGCCCCCGGGGGTGGGGCTGGTGTGGCACGCTGGACCAGGAAATGAACCCTGGTCCCTGTGCTTGCCAAAGCAAGCGCTTAGTCCGCTGAGCTCTCTCGCTAGCCCTGTGTTCCTTTTAAATGTAGAAAATATGACAAAATGAGAACAGCATTAGGGTGAGGGCCAAATTGTGTTCAGAAGTAAAGTGAAGTTCTCTAGGAATTTGCTATTCAGCCTAGGAAAAACAAATGAACCCACCTAAGGGAAGCAGGAGTAAGGGGACACACTGGGGTGTTAGCCGAGCCCATAGAGCTGATACATGAGTCTGACCCATTCATTATTTTCTGAAAAGCTTGTGTTTTTGTTTAAGGAATTCTTGAGTAACTATGGGGTGGGGGTGGGGAGAGAGAGAAAGAGAGAGAAAAGAAACATTAAAAAATGGGGTAAAAATTATTGACATAGAAAAGCTCAAACTTTTTTTTAAGTGTTCTTTAGTTTTTATTTAGCAACACTTTGTAGTTTTCATGAATGAGCTTTGGACTTTTTTGGTCAAGGTGAGGATGAACTTTTATACAAGAAAGTTCTTTTCTGTAAGAAGAATCTCTGGTGCGTGTGGGTGGGTTGACAGGAAGCCTGGGGTTTATTTTAAAATACAGTGATCTGCTTAGACAAATGGCTGGGGAATACATGAAGGAATGTTGGTCAAGATGCAGAGGGCTGCTGAGCAGAGCCGGGCGTGGAGTACTTGGGGACCATGATGCCATTCTACCCACTTTTATTAGTGCTTAGAAATTTCTTAATTAAAAGCTAAAAAAAATGTAGAAGAGTGATATAGTGCATTTGGAAATCTTCCTAATGAAGTAAATAATGTTTCTCTCTCTCTCTCTTTCTTTTTCTGTTTGAAACAGGGTTTCACTATGTAGCCCAGGCTGGCCTTGAACTTGTTGCGGACCTCTTGCCTCAGCCTCCTGAGTGCTGGCATTACTGACATGCACTACTGTGCCTGGCTGAAAGTTCAAACTTTAGAAGAGAATGTTATGCATCTAGAAATCTCCCTGATGAAGTAGATGCTTTTCTGAGAAAACATATTCCTAAAAGTCATGCAAAGAACCACAGAATCAGAATAGAATCCTGAGAGAAATAGTAGGAGTTACCTCCAAAAGAGTTTTCCACTATTTAAATACAAGTCTTGTGCTCTGTAAACTACATGGAAATGATATCAGGTTTATTTGATGAAGCTGGTACAATCTTATTTCTAGAATCTGATATAGAGGCCATGGTGGAACAATTTTATGCACACAGACATACAAGAAATTCCCAAGTGAAGTAACAAGGAAACACAGCTCAGCAGTACTGGGCTGATTGAGACCCACCCACCCGACTCCTCCCTGTCCCTCTGACTGCCATGCTGACTGCTATCCCCAGGCACAATGCTCAAGGCTTCATTGGAGCTTCCAGTTAGGCCCTTTAGGTAACAGGTTTCCCAAGCAGTTTATGTCAGTTGCATCTGCTGCTGTAGTTATATAATCTTATCAAATGTTTATGGACACCAATGAAATACAAGGAAGGAAAAAGAGAACTGAATGTGCACAAGTGAGCTACTAAAAAGTTACAGTGAGGAGGAAACGAAAGAGTCACAGAAGTCTAGGAGAATTCTGTGCTCCTATTGTCCTACAGGCAATTTAAAATTGGAAAGAGTCTAAGGGGGGAAGCAGCCATGCATTAGGGGTCGTACTTAGGTAAGAAAGAGGGCATACAATTCTTTTCTTTTTTTTGCCGTACTGGGGATTGAACTCAGGACCCTGTGCTTGCCAGGCAAGTGCTTATTCTACTGAGCTATCTCCCTGGCTCTAGTATACAATTCTAACCAGGAACTGTGACTTGAAAAGACATTAGTTAAGGCAGCACCAAATAGCTAAGGCAAAACTAGCTGCTATATGGGATAAATGCCCAAATTTACAAGCCTTAATACAATGAACATGTTTTTAGTTATGTTAAGTCCAAATGGATCAGCCTGAGAACCGGAAGTGAGCGGGCTCTGTGAGAGTGGCGGGCACAGCAGGAGTCCATCTCACTGCAAGGATCCTGTGGCGATGTGGAAAGTGTCAGCAGGCCACGCTGTGTCCATCATCCAGGATGATGGGGGAGCTGGTGACTGGGAGACCGACCCTGATTTTGTGAATGATGTAAGTGAGAAGGAACAAAGATGGGGCAACAAAACCGTGCAAACATCTGGGCACCAGGAGCACATCAATACACAAGCTAAGAAGGAATGTCTTTCAAGAACATCAAACTCTCCAGGAGGAGGAACTTGAAACAGGACAAAAAGCCTTCCATGACTATGGAGGGAAATTAGGTGTGGAACAAGACAGGATGGATAAATCAGCCGTTGGCCATGAGCATCAGTCAAAGCTTTCTAAGCATTGCTCTCAAGTCGACTCCGTCTGGGGTTTTAGAGGCAAGTTTGGTGTCCAGATGGACAGAGTTGACCAGTCTGCAGTAGGCTTTGAGTACTAGGGGAGGACAGAGAAGCATGTCTCCCAGAAAGACTACTCCAGTGGCTTTGGCAGCAAGTATGGTATACAGGCTGACCAGGTAGACAAAAGTGCTGTGGGCTTCGATTACCTGGGCAAGACGGAGAAGCACGAGTCACAGAAAGATTATTCCAAAGGCTTTGGTGGCAAATATAGCATTGACAAGGACAAAGTGGATAAAAGTGCCGTTCGTTTTGAGTATCAAGGCAAAAACAGAGAAACATGAGTCCCAGAAAGACTATGTGATAGTGTTTGGAGGAAAATTTGGTGTGCAAACGACAAGACAAGTGTGCCCTTGGTTGGCATCACCAAGAGAAATTACAGCTGCATGAATATCAAAAACATTACTCCACAGGACTTGGATAAGAATGTGTTCACCTTTGAAGACATGGCACAGGTAAACTCTGCCTACCAGAAGACTGTCCCTGTTGAAGCTGTGACCAGCAAGACCAGCAAGATCAGGGCAAACTTTGAAAACCTCGCTAAAGTGAAAGAACAGGAGGACAGATGGAAGGCGGAAGCGGAGAGAGCGTAGCGAATGGCCAAGGAAAGGCAAGAGCAAGAGGAGGCACGAAGGAAGCTGGAGGAGCAAACCAGAACCAACAAGGAAACGCCCCCTGTGTCCTCTACTCCTCAGCCAGCTGAGGAAAGCAGCCTTGCAGCCCCATCTATGAGGACGCGGTCTCCTTGAAGGCAGATCTTGGCCAGAGAGGTCCTGCCGGTGGGGGTAAGCCTGAGCCTGTGTACAGTACGAGGCTACAAACGACCCCGAGGCTAGCAGCCAGCAGGGCTTGGCCTGCGCTCCGGAAGCTGTCTGCAGCACCACAGAGGCCTCGGGCCACCACCAAGCAGAAGAGAACACCTGCGATGGGTCTGAGAATGACCTGGGCATCACGGCCGTCGCACGACATGGCTGCCAGGCTGCGGGTGATGACGACATCTCCTTTGAGCCCGATGACATCATCAGCGATGTTGAGATGGTCCACGATGGCTGGTGGCGCGGTGTGCGTTGCGTAAGGGCCGGCACGGCTCTTCCCAGCCAGCTACGCGGAGCTGCGGCGGTAGGCGCTGGCCTGCCTTCTGGCCGCTGAGTTCACGCGGCAGATCAGGCCTTCGCTGGTTTGGGGTTTTGGGTTTGTATTTTTTGTTTTCGTTTTCTTTTCTGAAGGTAGAGAGGGGAATATACCTATTGCTTTTATATTTAATACTTTTCCCGATGCTTTTGAAAATGTTTATGCCACAGAATTTGCTAATATATTGTAATCATGAAAATAGAAAACAAACAAAAAGCAAAAAACAAATGCATCAGCCTGTATAACTTGGTTTTTAAACACAGCAAGCCGTTAGAGTAGAAAGTGCAGGAAACAGCAGAACTTTGGGTGTCAGTTCAAGGGCTTTTTTTGTTTGTTTGTACTTTTTATTATTATTTTTAAAGATTACAAAATGGTGATACAAGAAAACAGCATTATACATGATACAAGATTTCACTAAACAGGAATCCAACAATGGTTGCTGTATTACATGATGCTATGTGCCAATTATTTTTTCAAATTACCAGATATAAACGTAAAGTTTTGCTTTTTTTAAAAAAAAAACAATAGCTAAGAAGTTATAAGAAATTCAAGAGATGAAAAAAATAAGAGTAAAAACAAAAATTGTAAGCATTAACTGCTCCTTTCTTTCTTTTTCTATATTCAGATAATTAGAATTCTCAAAGTAGAAAGGAGTAGGCAATAAATATTTAAAGATTTAAAATTTCTGAATTTAGTTCAACTTATAACTAGATTTCCAAGAGAAATGAACCTTTTGCAGAAGAAATTTAAATAAAATTATACCAAGAGACACAAAAATGAAAATTGTCCAAAATTTATTATAAAGAAAAAAATGGTTAAAGCATATACATAAAATATATTAGTTATGGAAGAACAAAATAAATAACATCTTATTCCACATTAGAAAGAAAAAAAAAGGACTAAGTGTGTAAGAAACTAGATTAATTAAAGGACTGATAGTAAAAAAAGATCTATGCTCTTTGAATTTTATACTTAGCAAACATACCTTTGAAAATTAAAAGTGAAATATTTTCTAGTTATACAAACTTGAAATATTTTAATACGTCCAAATGTAGCATATAGGAGATAACAAAGAGCATAATTCAAAAGGCAAGAGAAGTTGCAGTATGCTCCTGGATGAACAATAAAGAACTCTCAAAGTGACAGTTATGCAGGACTATATAAAATATATTAGATGAGCCCTTATTTAA
>PVKA01027265.1:0-30727 GCA_004027165.1 Ctenomys sociabilis
CTCTGCCTTTCCTGATGGACTCGAGGTCTGGGATTGCATTTTTCCCCTTCTCTTTGTCATTTTGTATAGCACTGATCTTTGACCTTTGGTGTAGAACTTTGGTGCAGCTATAACCTTAGCTTGTTATGAGATTCGGGTGCCAGTCTATTAAGTTTGAGATTTTCCAGGTATGCCTATCCTGGGTCTAGCTGTTGTGTTCTGTTCCTTTCTTTGCTGCAACTCCTTTGGTTCCGCTATTTGGTTCCCGGGGTCAGCCCTCCTATGTCAGGCAGGGCGTTCCCCAGGTGGGTGGGCCTGGGCTTTGGTGGGTTTTCTGGGCTCACAAAAGGATAGTGGATGATCTTATTTACTGAGTTGGCTGTACTGAGCCGGCCAGCTTGTGCTGGGTCCGGGTCTACAGGCCGTAAATCAAGAAGGCTACGAAAGGTCCCTCTGGTGCAGTGGGCCTGAAGCCCTCACTTATAGGCCAGGCTGTGCTGGATTTCGGTCCATAGTGTGGGACCGTGGATTGCTGAGAAATGTCCCTCCGGTGTGGCAGGCTAGGAGTTCTCACTCCATGCCGACCTGCACTGGGTCTGGGGCTGTGGGGTGGGACCAGTAATCACCTGGAAGTGTTTCTCTGGCACAGTGTGCCTGGAGCTGTCACTGGGCCACGGGAGGTGACGGGCAGCTTAATCCCTGGGAAATGTATCTCAGGCATGACGGGCCTGAGGCTCTACACTCACTGACCTTTGATGCTCAGAGAGTCGGGGAAATTCCCACTCAATCAGTGGGCTTTAGGTCAGGGGTTCCGGGAAGGTGTTGGTGAGTGGGACCTAAGGTTTCAGGCCAGTCACTGGCTTGGAGGGGTTGGTGACAGGGATCCGCGTAGCGCGTGTGGGAAAAAGCCAAAGGTTCTCCCTCAGACTCACCACCCTCTCACTGATCTGGGAAGCCTGGTGAGTACTGTAAATTCGCTCTCGCTGGGAGAGCTTGGCGCAGGATCCAGGAGGCCGCTGGAGTCAGCCACTGTCTCAGGCTGGTCTCTGGGGCTGGGCAGGCAGGGACGGGATGGAGCAAGATGGCGGAGTCGGCCAGCTGTCTCTGGCCGGTCTCAGGAGCTGGGCGGGGGCGGGCGGGATGGAGCAGGACGGCGGAGTCGGTCGTGCTGTCTCTGGCCGGTCTCAGGAGCTGGGCGGGGGCGGGCGGTATGTAGCAGGAAGGCGGAGTCAGCCGCGCTGTCTCTGCCCGGTCTCAGGGGCTGGGCGGGGGCGGGCAGGATGGAGCAGGACGGCGGAGTCGGCCGCGCTGTCTCTGCCCGGTCTCAAGGGCTGACACCAGCATCATTGATGGGTCCAACATAAACCCATTACCTTGGGCGGTACATATTCTGGTAGATATATACAAAATCGGTCCCCTTCATGAGCCTAGAATTTAAGTGAGTGGAAACTGATAGAAACAATGCTGCTGTGTGTCATGAGTCACCCGGCCTTTTACTAATGAGGCAGATGATGGCCTTCCTTTAGTGATGTCAGTGTCACTTTGTCAGAATGCAAGTGACTGCCACAACCGGTAATATCCCCTGACACATTTTTCAAATTGCTCTTGATTCATGAGTGTTGTCACTCAGTAAGCACCACAGAAAATGGATGCTTGGGACCTAGTCACTGAAGGGCAAGCAGCGCTATTGCAGGGAAGACTTTCTCTTAGGTACTTCCTGCCAGTGGCACTGCTCTCAGACCTCACCTTCCTATTGCAATTGCTGTGCTTATGGTTCTGGTATCACGGTGGTAGTTTTTTTCTTCTGTGGGAAATGGCTGGCAAGTGCCACTTCTTTATTGCTGCTGGGCCCAGTTCTTGCACCACAGTTTTGGTGATTTCTTTCAAAGAAATTATTCGCTTCTGGTTTTTGCCTTTTCCTCTTATACTGAAGCAAATGCAAAATATTATTTGGGTTTCCCTGATGATTGTTATTGGTAGAAAGATAGGCAAGTAGTTGAGGGTTAGCAAAACACGCACACAAGTTTCAAAGTTATATGGTAAACATAACAGTGCAGTGTTCGTTCAAGGCTCAAAATATAAGTTGGAATTCCTACTACATTACAAACTAGCTCTTTCTTTTTGATCCTCATTTTGCCCAACTGTAAAATGGAATTAGCAACTTCTTGCTTACCAGATTGTTAATTACACTCAGACAGATTGTAAAGTGCAAGGTATCACATCTGGAACATAGGAGTCCCCCAATAGCCTGATAGCTATTATTGCCATGTATTAAAGAAGCCTATTGGTGCTTTGGTGCTTGAGGTTTGGCTCCATGGTAAACCACTTTCCTAGTAGGAAAGAGGCACTGGGTTCCATTCCCAGCAACACACACACACATGCTTACAAAACAGACCTTACAGATCTTACTTGGAAGACAGAAGTAGGTCTGATTTTAGCTCTTTTTGATAACCCATTAATTAACATTTCAGAAACAGCCTTATCTACCTCTTTTGAATGTTTTCACGTTTGTCTCCTGCAAAAAAGCCCAAAAAAACATCAAAATTCCCCTCTTTGGGCCTGATAAATTGTGAGTGTTAGGGCCCAATGAGGATTAAAGAAGAGCTATTTGCAAGTAAGAGTATTCCCCTTCCATATCTCATTTCATAGCAAAGCCATTTGAAACCATTTCTCCTAGAACTTCTTTATAGTGACTAAGATGAATAATCTTCTTAAATTACATTAGAAACTAGGATGAGCCTAGTTACAGATCACATCTAGTTACTGAGGACTCTGAAGTCCTTTGTAACACCCTTGGGTTAACCTTCATGGAAAAGGAGAGAGATCATTAAAATCTGTTATGATTTCCTAACTTTTCAAGCCAATGAATTTTATTCTCTCATCTAAGTGTGGCTTTGATCCTTGGGTTTGTCTCTTACCTAATGTAGTTTCATCTCCATGTAAAGGAAATTGCATTTTAATTCGCAGCTCAAATGTCTCAGGAGCTTCCTACCTTCCTCCTCATTGTACCTTTTTTTTTTCAGGACCAGGGATTGAACTGAGGCCCTTGGTTATTCCACTGAGCCATTTCTCTGCCCCCCCCCATTGTGTCTTAATGATACATGTGATCAGATGGATCTGGAAAGCCACCCAAATGAATTCACCCTTGTTTTTAGTCCCTTATCTGTCCATTTCATCACCTTTCTTCTTGCACTTCAGGTTGGACAGCCATGCAGGAGATTGCCCTCTGCAAGAACACCTGCTGGAAAGCTAATTTTAAATTACAATCAGGGAGGACTAAGATGAGGAGCTTCCTAAAAGGGGCTAAAGAATGAGAAGCTATTGGGCTGACTTGCCCTTACTGATCTTCAATGTCAACCTGCATCCTCTGTATCGTGCCCTAATCTCCTAGCACCTACGCTTCTCCCTAGCATACCTCCAGGTACACTTTAGAAATATTTTGCATGACTGTCCTTGATCTTCTGCCAGCTCCTTGAAGACAAGTAGTAAATCTTCTTCCTATAGAGCTCATTATTCAGTCATAGAGTAGATTCTCCATGGATGTTTCCTGAACTTGGTTGGTAAACCAACACACAGATTTGTGAGTAGCTGACCTGAAACTGTACTATAATTCAGTTTGTTTTTTTTTTTAAAAGATAGGTATACAGCTACATTCCCTTAATTCAGTGAATGGAGGCATCTGCTCTAATAGTGTTTGTAAATAGAATATAATGTATGCACCTTGAACAATAAAAAACAACTACAAAAACAATATGCAATGTATTAATTATTGAATCTGTTCTAATTTGATTTGAAACTATCTCATTGCCATTTGCTCTTCAATAAATTTATGGAAAATAAAAAAGAGAAAAAAATAAAAGTGTGGAATTAGATTTTAATGTTGAAAAACAGATCACATAGGGGAGAAGTTCTGGTCTCAATAAATGCAACTGTGCACTAGATAATGAATGCAGAATTACGGGATTCTCTTTACTAACACACTCTCCAGCAGCATCCTGAGCAACTTTCTCTCTGTGCATCCGTCTGGAAATACTACTTTTAAAATACTTTTTTTCCTTAAACAATCCCACCTATCCTACAAATTCTATTTTTAAGCAAACCAGTCCCTGATGTTCTGTAAACCAATTAATACTGGATAAGGAAATACTTTGAGAGGTGGGTAATACCAGTTTAAAGTAATGAAAAGGCTGAGTGACAGACCATTTTAAAATAAATGCACTTTTATTGGTTTCAGACACATATGAGAACAGTGCTGGGAATTGAACTTGGGAAAAGACAGCATGTATCGGAGAATCAAAGCAAACAAATTAGAATCATTGCTAATGAGGCTATTGCTGTGTGACTGTCCTGCTTGAAGACCACCATCCTCAGCTTGGCTAATGCTCCCCCAATGAAGCCTATTTATTTAAGAAACTCTTTTATGTTTTCCTTTATAGACATGAAGAAAGTCCCATTAAAAATCCCTCCGCATGCCTTCTTGATAACCCAGCATTTCCAAACCCCAGTGAGTGGCATCTAGCAGCAGTGTTCTGCACTTTGCTTTAACAAATAATAATCTCAAAAAGCAAATACCCTCTGGCCTCCAAAGTGATGCATCTGTTTCAGTTTGCCTGGGAGTTTCCAGTTTCTGCAGATAAAATGCCAAGACCCAGGAAACTTCTCCATCCTCAGGCAAGCCAGGGACAGTTGGTCACATTTTGCAGCCCATGATTCCAGCAGCTACTTAATATGGGGGGAAAGATACGGGGATTTTACATTGGTGGGGTGGGGAAGAGCTGGGAAAACCACAGAGTGCACCTCCTCTTGGTGCTCTGCCTTCATTGTGTAGTTGTGCTTATCCTTTCTTCCCTGAGACATCCTGAGCATTGTCATCTTCCCTTTGCACCCCCACCCTGATGGGGTGCAGTGGTACTACAGAAAGCAGGATTTAACTAGTACAGATGGTTGATGGTAATAACAGCTAGCATCTTAGTGTACCTCAGGTACTGTGCTAGGCACTTTGCAGGTATTGAATGAGTTAACTATCAGAATAGCCTTTACGGTGAGTATTGTTAGTACCTGTGTTTCTCAGATTTTATTGAGAGGATTAAGCAATTAACTGAGGGTGTACACTGGTAAGTAAGGCAAATAGGATTTAAAGGTAGCCAGTCCGAGCCACACCCTAGTACACTACCCTGTCTTCTAGATGCCTGACCTCTCTCCTTTTGGCTTCAAAACTCCTCCACCTCCTTCCTATTATGGATGAATGTATGACATGAGCTTGTCTTATTTTCTAGTCCAGCAGGCCCCAAGTGGGGTTTCTGACCTGCTTTTCTCAGATCTGTGTTCCTAAAGCCTGGCCTTCCCTTGATTCCTCCTAGCTCTAGATCCATAAGTGTACCAGTGCCTTGCCCTCATCTCCCACTGTGCTTCTCTGCTCTGGCATCCTCCAGGAGTGGCAGTCGGCATTCTGTGGAAGAAGCAGCTCTTAGACCCTTGCATCAGGATATCCTTCACTTGCTTCTGAAGCTAGCCTTTCATGCAGCCTCCTCTGCAATGCAGCTTACAGTGAACCTGTGCATGGGGAACACTGGAGCCCATTGCAAAACAGACCCGTTAAACTCTAGGCTAAGAATAAAATCTGGACCGTGGTACTACCATGAACTTGGTTTGTGATCTTGCTCAAGCCACTGTCCTTTAGCTTTTTCTGTGATTTATAAAATGAAGGGATTTGACAAAATATCCTCTAAATCTCTTCTCATCTTTGGTAGCATGATATCCTATGTTGAGATATTTTTTGGGCGATGGGGGTGTCTCAAGGGAGAGGAATGCTATAAAGGAAACTTAATGACTGAATTTCCACTTCTGTCCCTGATGGCTTTCCAAATACACCAAAGTGAAAGTGTTTCAAAAGGAGCCCCAGGGTATAATCACTCTCATTAAGATAGCAATGAGCTCTTCATTTTTCTCTTCCACATATTGTTGGGGCTACAGGGAGGAAGCTAGGTTGGCTGTTTGAGATACTGCCAGAGTCATTCTTAGTTTCTGTTATTGAGACTAGAGGGGGTGAGCTTCATATAATTAAATCTTAAAGAAAATGTCTCCCGTATAGCATCACATAGCTCCAGTGGGGCTTCTGAGGAAAAAAAAATGGAATTCAGTGGCTTTTGCTCCAAATAGTATTTGACACATGTGCCCAGAATGAAAATTACAAGCCCTCTAACCACAGAGATACGTCAGTGATGGGAGAGATACATCTAGAGAAGTGCCAAGAGCTGAAGGGCAGGTAAGAACCGAGGATTACAAAGTGGCTGAGAAAACCAGAGGGAGGAAAACAACTTTTCCTCTTTCCAAGCCCCTTCAGGCTGGAGAGCTTGGGTAATTTTGACCTGGTTGTCCTTGTGTGCATTGCTGTGAGCTTTTATTAAGTATTTATGTAGCTGTTTATATTTTACCAAGTGCTTTACAATCACTTTTATTTGGCTTAGTAAAGTTTTCCTGGAATCCCATCTACTTTACGATGAAAAGTCAGTTCTTGCTTGCTTAGCACCTCCACGTGTGCAGCCTCACACAAGAGGCCCCTGTTCCTGCAGCAGAGCAGGTGCAAAGAGTGCAGAAGGTGAGGGCACCTGCGGCCACTGAGGCTGTTGGGGTGGGGGTAATCAGTGCTTCGGGTCACTCCTCCCTTGCTTTGTCATTTTTCAGCTTTATTTTACTGCTTTCAAATAGTGTGTGATGGTGCCAGGCTTGGGCCTGCAGAAGGTACAAGTCTTCTGAAGTTGGCTCACTAGCTCTTCACCTTTGCCCATGCCCATCACTGCACCAGGCGAGGACTTGCTGAGGGTTTCTTTCTGCTGTTTCAGGGCTTGGACTGTAGACTTAGTTGTGGGACTCTGGAACTGACTTTAAGAAAGAACAGCAGAAGTGGCATTTTGGCAGAGTAGACAAGACCAATTAGGGTTCTTGGGCACAGCTACCTGTATCACCATATTCCAGTCAGTCCATTCACCTGTCAGCCATGCTAGCCAGCCCTCTATCACAGCTTTCTGGGTACTTTGATGTAGAAAGATGTATCTGTCAAAAGGTCATGAGTACAAGTTAAACATCCTTCATCTGAAATTCTCAAATTCATACACACACACACACACACACACACACACACACACACACACAATGTATTTGGTTGTTACAGGGTCTCACTATGCAGCTTGGACTCCTGGTGATCCTGCTTTCAGCCTCCCCAGCGCTGGGATTACAGGCATGTGCCACCACACCCAGACTCTTATTGCTGGCTCAGCCTGTCCTGAGGGCGGGTCTGATGCAGTATGTGGTTCCCAGGGGTGGAACCACGGTCCTTTCACTTGCCTAAGCTTGCCTTAGCAGGTGCTTTGGTCCATCTCACTGTTTCCATTCTCAAAAATATTTTGACATAGCACCATAAGTGGAAAATTCCCCATCAGCCTTATATGATGAGTCACACTCAAAATGCAGGTGCACTAAAAGTAAAATTACCTTTACCATACTTAAAGGCTTTGTGAATAAGGTATCTAGGAGACATAAATGAATGTCATATTTAGACATGTGTCCCATAGCCAATATATTTCATCATGTGCATGCAAATATTCCAAAATTGGGGGGGGGGATCTGAAATCCCAATCACATCTGGTCCCAGGCATTTTGGATAAGGGATATTCAGCCTGTAGTAGCACTGCACACCTTGAATCAAAGATTTTCAGTACCACTCCACCATAGTTATTGCCTGAGTGTTTCATGTTTTGAAGATCAGGTTTGCCAATTTCAAAATTTCAAGTGGCCCATGATTTCTAAACTAGAACTAATGAGCCAAAACATTGGAAAATTCAGGTTCTCCAGCAACCAGGGTGCTATGGCTAAAGACAGGCCTGTGTAGATGCTCACTAGGTAAGTAATGAATAGACAGCACTTACTCTTCACTGGCTGTGTGGCTAACAAAAGATAGCAGATACTTTCTCAAACCTAGCATCAAGTTGCTGCCTAGGAACTATAACAGGTATGTCAGTAAATGTGTTTCTGTAAATGTGTATCTTATTAATTCAGATGCTGTAGTGAGCAAACTTTACACTATTAGAAACAGTTTTGCAATTAAAATAGATGGTACTAACAGGTGTCTAGCTTTCATAGGTTCCATTTGGGAACCAGGTGATTGGTCTATGGGAATGGGACAAAGGATAAATGTGGGACTTTAGCTGTAGGAACTCACCTAACTGGCCAGCTGCCCAAGTAGGACACGTCTCACCACTTGAATGGTGATACTCGTTGAGGCATTCAGGATGAACACTGACATTCTCCAGGTAGCCATTGGCTTGTAACATGGGGTGATCTGGTGCGTAACCTACACTGGCAGGGTTCCCTAGCATGGTTCAGGATGCAGGCTACAGGCTGCAAGCTAGTATAAGATAGGGCCTCAGCCAATGGCTGTAGACTTGAGGAAGACTGACAAGTAGTAGGCAAGAGTAAGCTAGATTCTACTCCACCTTAGCTGATATTTGGGAAAAGACTTCCATTTCCAGTCAGGTCAGTGGATGTTTATAAAACGAGTGCCTACTGTGTGTCAGGCAGTGGGAGCAGCGGTAGACTAAAAATGAATTCAAATTAAGCAGACAGGACAGAGTTGAGGCCATACAGCCAAGGGAAACATGAAACATCTTGAGGCAAGTGGAAGTCATGCCTGAACACCTGGGCCCCACTCCAAAACATGAAATAATGGCTTTGGGAGAACAATACTAATTCCAGAGCCTGGGGCTTGACAGTCAGCTAAGCCAACACCTTCCTGGCTTTGCCACCATTGGCTTGGGACCTGTGTAAGCTTAAATATCCAGGTGGAATGCTTTGAGGCCTCTGCACAACTGCGGCTAAGACAAGAGGAGCCTAAAGCAGGAAATGCTTTGCTCAGGACCTTGGGCAGCATGTTAAGTGAAGCTCAGTGGAGCCATCAGAGCAACAATGAGCAGCGTTTACTTTGTGCTATTGCGTATGCTGGAAATGTAGCACAAGAGAAACATCTCCAAATCATACTTTTCCCTACCTCAGCTTTGCCTCTCCCTCAAACTAGTCTTGAATCAGGGAAGTGGGACTTTAAGGGTGGCATACTTCATATAAGAGATGGTCACATTCATGAATAGATGATTGTTGCAGACCCTGCAGCCAGCAAAACACCATTCTGAAAGAGCATGTGGGTGTTTTCAATCTAGTTCACTGCTTGTGACAGTTATGCAAAGTGGAAGGAGAATATTTGCTAACATTACAGAGAGGAATGTATACTGGGGGGAAGGGGAGGGAGTGGAATGTGACTGCTGACACACAGAGTTGGTCATTTGGGAAAGTTAGGGAAACTGCCCCGGGCCACAGGCTTCTAGGGGCTGAGATTAATTTTGAACCACTTGAAGTCTTGTCTGCCAGGCTCCCCCTTAAATGCCTGTCACCTAGAAGCTTCATGAGGACACCTGTGCTGAAGATTGCTCTTCAGGTAGACCTGGGTGCTTAAAGCCAGCCACTCACACATCGGCATGGAAGTGCAAGGCCAGCACAACTGTGGCACACTTTCTCTTGGCCCTTTTCCCTGGTACCAACCATTCTCACTTCTGCTTCTCTGTACAACTGGCATTCCAATTTCTTGAATTCTTTCCATGTAGGGACAAGAAAAAATTTGGAGCTTCTAACTATTGATTGAGATATTCCTTTCACTCTCTCAAGAAGTTTGTTTTTCTTTCTTAGTACATGTTGTTGGTACATAATGATTGCATTCACTGGGTAGAGTTGCTACATCTTAATCCTTTTATCCCCTTCCTTGTCACTCTACATTCTCCCCATTCTCTCTATCTCTTATCTCCTTCTTTTTTGCAACAGATCCACACACCTATTTCCTACTATTGATCTTTTAATGTTGCTCATTAATTTATTTCTATTTTGGGTTTCTCATAGAAGCCATGCAATATTTAGGCTTGAGTGTCTGATTTATTTCAATTAATCATCATCATCTTCTTCTTTTTCTTCCTCTTCTTCTTTCTTGTTCTTGTTCTTCTTCCTCTTCCTCCTCCTCCTCCTCCTCCTCCTCCTCCTCCTCCTCCTCCTCCTCTTCTTCTTCTTCTTCTTCTTCTTCTTCTTCTTCTTCTTCTTCTTCTTCTTCTTCTTCTTTATCCTCTTCTTCTTCTTCCTCTTCCTCTTCCTCCTTTTTTTGTATTTTAGGGAAGGGTCTACGGGTGTTCAGGGTCTCACTACTAGAACAGACTCATAGTGATTGTCCTATTTACAGCCTCCCAAGTGCTGGGATTACAGGCACATGCCACCACACCCAGTTTCAATGGCCATCTCCATGCGTCCTGGGGGCGGGGCCAGCATAGCAGGCCCAAGGATTCACTTAATCTTCTGGCATCTGGTTGCATCTATTTTCCTATAAATGAAATAAACTTATCATCTTTATGGCAGAATAGTATTCATACACACACACACACACACACACACACACATTCCAATTTTTTATTGGTCTATTTGTGGTTTTTTTCATATGATAGCAACCATGCAGTATTTTCATATGAAAACAAGCATACAGTATTTATGTCAGACATTGTGTGTCTGATTAACATCACTTAACTTTATGGTATTAAGGTGCATACATTTTCCTATAAATGACTCAAGTTTGTCCTTTTTATGGCAAAGTAGTACTCTATTGTGTATAAATACCATTTTTTAGCCATTCACCTGTTAATGGACAGATAGGCTGCTTCTAAGATGTAGCTATTATGAGTTGGGCTGCTATAGAAATGGCTATGCATGAATCATTATAATGTGATGATTTTAAACTCTTTGGGAAGATAGGTAGGGGTATAGCTGAGTCAAAAGGAATTTCTATTTTTAGTTTTTCTGAGGAATTGCCATAATAATTTCCATAATGGTTATACTAGTTTGTGGCCATTCTTGCTAAAGTAAGATGAAATCTCAATGTTTAATTCTCATTTCTCTAATGGCCAGTGACAACATTTTTTCATGTACTTATAGGCCATTTGTATTTAACAAAAGGTTTATTCAGTTTTTTTGCCCCTTTCTAGAGGGTTTTCTGAAGTCTTTTCAAGTAATGCTCATTCAGTACTGCACGCCACACACTGTGTGCGAAGATTTCGCATCATCATCTTCATAGCTTCATATAGAAAACTTTCTATGTGTCAGCACTGTGATCTTCAGGAGATGAGTACCGCTCTGACCTCATGAATGGATTAATGGGTTGTTTGGAGACTGATTCTGTTCTAGAAGGCAGTGTGGCTGGGTCTCTCACCATGTCACACCATGCCGTGGACTGCCTCAGGACCCTGCCTACAAGAAGGGGCACAGCCCCACGTGGCCCCTGTGCCTCACACCAGAACCAGGAGCCAAATTAAACTTGTTCCCTTCCAACTGGCCTGCATAGTGTTGCTTGTGTCAGCTCGCCTTTCTGACATGGCTGATAGCATATGGCCTCCGAATGGCACAAGCGGCGCACTCCCATTGTGCAGATGAGGAAACACATCTGCACAAGAAGACCAAGTTACTTCTTAGAAGATGCACAATAAATGACGGACCAGCTTTCATGTCGGTATTCTGTTCTAGCCATGTTGGGGAAGGGCGGCACTGGGAGTTGAACCCAGGGCTGTATTACTAAACTCTGCCCCTAGCTCTTTTGAAATTCTCATTTTGCAACAAAATCTAAGTTGCCCAGGTTAGGCTTAAACGTGTAATATTCCTGCCTCAGCCTCTCTGAGTACTGGGATTATAGGCACTCACCATCATGTTCCAGCATAATACTGGTATTTTTCTGAGTTAAAATCTAATTTATAAAAAAGTACATTAAGACAGGTATGGATTATTTCCCTTGGGTTTAACTTCAACTGGGCAAGGAAATGTCTGGTCAGAGTTTTCAGGGCTAAAAGCACTCAGTGAATGATTTTGAAATGATTGAATGCTAAGTCCTATCAAGTTCCTTATTTTAGTCCTCCTCCTCCTCCTCCAGTTATTGAGCTTTGAGTTGTGAGTTTTTGTTTCTGTTTTTGAAAGAGTTAAGCACAGAGACTCACCAGCTTGCCAGCACATCTGCCTATCTCGCAGTTCGCTCCAAAAATCCCCGGTGTTGTTCTTGCTTTGCTTTCCCTTCTTCCCTCTAGGCTCCTCTGCAGAATTTGTTTCCTCAGGCTAATGTACAGGTGATGCTGTGCCATGCATTTTTCCCACTGCTGTCCCCTCTCTGCTGGAGACTGCTCCTCGCAGCCAGAGACCTTCCTGCCTATGGTGGGTGATATTAACTTCTTGCTCTTTCCTCGACAGTTGGAAAGTATTGTTTGCTGCTCTGAGTTTAAGTGACTTCTTGATTGTTTTCCGAGACAAATGTTTTAGTTCTTGTTCACAGTGGGGTTTAAAACTAGGCTAAAAATGGATCTGATTGCAGTTCTTGCCTTCTATAGCCAATGTCCACTAAAAGAGATACTAATGGGATTGTGTCCCCTGGTTTCTTCCCTAGTTTCTGCTTTTGGTGTACCAAAAATCTATTTGTGATTTCTGAAAGCCCCACTCACAGTTATGAAAAACATGATTCATTGACTACGAGCATAAATAAATAAGCAAACTGTTGCTGTTCTTATTAAGCAAGTATTTTTTAAACAGCCATTTTCTTTTTTACTATCTTTTTTCTACAAATTTATGTAAAACTTCAACTCTGACAGAAAAAGTAACATTTTCTTAGATCCTCTTGATAAGATGGTTTTTGCAATGCATGTGCTAGTTTGCTTTTAAAGCTATACTCTTTAAAGGCTCCCATGATCCCAATGGTTATTGTGGTGGGATTATTTTCCAAGGAACCAGTCTGACATATTACAGTGGTGTTAAAGAGTACTTGCAATGTTCCAGTCTTGCCATAAGATGGCACTCTAAGAATGTGAGATCTCCAACTGCTTTTGTCCAGCCATCAATAACTAGACAGCAATTTCAACTTTTGTGAAATCAAATACTTTTGACCAAGGAACTAATCCTTTTGAAACTCGCTCTCCAACATATGCCACCAACCTAATGCCGAGGGGCAGAAGGAAAGTGAATTTTCTAGCATTTACCACGTCTTGATCAATATTAGCAATGTTAAAAATCAGCAAGATACATTTGAAGAACTTTTAAAGAAAGGAATTTATTTTAGTTGTTTAATTTTTATTCTTAGAATGGTAACAGGCAACACTTATATAATTTGGCACAAAAAATTTAAACTCAAAGCCATACATAATATTGTACCATGGTGATTATGATGGCATTTTTGTGACATACTACATTTCCATTTTAACACAATATAGCTCTTTTAATCAATCATCTCTAACACTTAAGAAGCTTTTACCTAACTCACTGAATGTTAACTGGCTGTCTCTGAAGAAATCTGTGACGTGGTCTGAATGCCTTAATGTCTAGGCATCTCTGAGTATAGTGGTGTATATATTAACCCTCCTATCACAACTCATTGGAACACAAAAGAAAGGAAACTGTCGGAATCTGAAAGGAAAGCTCTGTCACCATAATTTTAGAAGACGGTGTGCCTGGAAGGCATGAGTACATTTAGTATAGCATGAGATTAACAAGGAATCATCAGACCCGCATGAAAAACATTTGTTTCTCTAGTTATATACCAAGTGCATCTTTTGTGAGAAAACCTTTTTATATTATTTCTAGAAAACTTAACCTTTTGCTGGCAACCAGTTTGCTAGGCGATCTCTCATACAGCTGGGGAGATAATTGGGGCTTCCATTAATGAACAAAGACTGGATAATTAGCGAGGCAGCTTCTTCCTTATTGGAGTTCTGTCCAATAGTCTCCTCATACCCTAAGGGATTTTTATTTAATTACCTTAATAATTCTTATGACTTATGAAAACCCAGTCACAACCTATAACATATTATTTTTGAACAATGAGAGTCTCAAATCATAATATATAAATAACAATATGCATTATATTTGCACCACTAATTTTAGCAACATTTTGACCAGCTGGCAACTTAGGTAGAAGCGTCTCAGACAAATGCTTCCAAAATCCAAAATGCAAAAAGAAAGGAAAGAAAAGAAGAAAAATAATTGTTGATCTCAAACAAAAGTAGCTGGCAAATAGAATGGATAGAAAGACAAACAAACAAACAAACAGGGATTTCTTTTAAATGTGGAACGTGTGACACGAACAGTCAGAAACGTCTTTCTCTAGCTCTCAGTTTTTCCGTCTATGCAGAGTGAATTGGGCCAGCTGATGCCTGAGGGCACTTTTATCTCAAATGGTCTACATTTGAATTTGTTGATTTTCTTCTACTCCACCCTTGCTGCCTTAGCCAGCAAAGAAACAGGAAGAAAAGATTGCCCATTTTACGCTTGTTTGACTCTATTCCTCTTCTACAAGTGCTCTCTTTGCTTCAACTGTCCCAAAACAAGCATGCCCAGATGTCCTGTTTTAATTAGGTTTCTCTTTTCTGTATGGCTTTTGCATGGGTCCCCCTCGCTCCCACCTCCCCAATCCCTAACCAATCTGTCTGAAAGGGAAGCCATGTCTCCTTTCACTGCACAAATAGGGTTTTCTTAGTATTATAGCAGTCATTTTGTGCTAAGCAGATCCTAACGAGATGGGGGAAGAAGACGCCATATCTAATGCTTAAACCTGACACTTCTAGCATCACACGTAGCATGTCTCATCATGAGAACAGCTTCGGGAAGCAGGCGCACCTGTCACTCTTATTTTTCCTCTTCCACTGTCCAGTGTTCATTGTCACATGTATGTCAAAGCTTTACAAAGAAGCAGTAGACAGAGAGGAGGACAATTAATTAAATTACAGATGAGTATTACTAAGCAGATAACCCCTCATTTAGATCTCCCATGGTTAATAAGTATCCCCTTCCTGACACCCTCTGGGCAGACCATGAATGAGAAGAATCCTGGCCACAATGGCTTATGCTCATTCAAGGGCCTGTCAAGATCTGTGTGCGTGACTTGCACGGATGGAGCCCATGGAAACAATGTTGAATGAATTAATTCAAAACTACAGAGGCACCCTAACCAATTCCCTCTGGGCTTGAAGCACAGAGCATGCCTGCTACACAGAATCCCCTGGGGACACATCATATATGTCACTTTGCTGTAGCTCAGGTAACAAAGGCAGGGAGATATTATGCACAATATTCTGTGGCATTTGTTGTCTTATGATCCTTAGGGAGTTGAAATCTTCAGATCGCCCTTGGTGTTCATCTGTTGTCATGGTGGTAGGGGCAGTGGAGATGAATGATTTATTTCTCTAACTTCAGCACCTTATCTCTCAAGAACACAAATATTTCATTGAATAATGATACCGCCAGATCTCAGTTTAGCAGAAGCTTCCTGCACAAGGCCCTTGTCAAGAGCTTTTTAGGAGCAAGACCAGGTGTCTGCAATAGGTCCGGAGAGCTGCTGCTGCGGGCGGTCTTGGGAACCTTGCACACCATCACAGATCACTCCTGTGTTGGTTCATACAGTGGAGAAATGGACAAAGATGTGTCAAATATTTAATCAGCACCAATTATCTCTAAGGAGGAAATATCAGCATAGTAGCTAAGAATATGAGCAGCTAAAGTTGAACTCTCAAGTTTCAAATTCCAGATCTGCTACAGGTTAGCTGTGTGACCTTTGGTAAGTGACTTACCCATTTAGTGCCTTAGTTTCTTCATCTGCAAAAAAGAGTTGACGGGTGTTGCATTACCTCACTAACTTATGCAGGCTGGATTTGAACTTGTGATCCTCCTGCCTTAGCCTTCTGAGTAGTTGGGATTGTAAGTGTGTGCCACAGTGCCCTGCTCCATACTGTACATTTTCATTCACATCCTCACTAACAGGACTTACCTCATTTAAGAAGAGAAAACATAAGACTGGCCTGATAGCTCAGCGGACTAAAGCACCTGCCTAGGCATAGTGCAGTGACCAGGATTTGATCTCTGGTGTGCCCTGCTGGCCCCACCCCAGGGCCTGCTAAGAGGCAATTGAGACTGGAGTTGGGGTCATGGGCCTGTAATCCCAGTACTTGGGAGGCTGAAAACAGGAGAATCACTACGTGTTCCATCTATGGAATGAGACCGTGTACACCCTGTAGACCCTGTCCAAAATACAAAAAAGAAAGAAAAAGAAAACAGAGGCTGTTCTTAACCTGACAAAATCTAGTTGGTTTCCATGTGATTTAGCCCCACACGTTTTTTTCTTCTTCTTTTTTTGTCTTTTACTTTAAAAAAAAAAAATTAACTGCCTGGGGAATATAACATGTGGCAAGGAGACAGTTAACAATACTGTATCATATACTTGAGATTCAGTAAGAAGGTGGATCTTAAATGTTCTTCACACAAGAAAAAATATATGACCATTTATTAATAGATACATTCACTGAGTGGTTTGTGGTAATCACTTCACAGTGTATACATATACAAAAGCATCATGTTGCACACAATACTTTTTTTCAATTTTTGTCAATTATACAGGATCTCACGAACACTGAACAATTTTTAAAATCAAGTTCTGTATAAAATTTTACTCATTACAAGTCAAATAAGTAAACTAAGCCCGGTGGCACATGTCTAATTCCAGTGCTTAAGAGGTTGAAGCACGAGGATCATAAGTTAAGGCCAGCCTTGACTACACAGTATGACCCAGCCTTTAGAATAAGAAATTCAAATGATTATTAAGGTTAAAAATGTTCATGGTAGGGAGCTAGGGATGTAGAGCAGCGGTAGTGCACTTACCTAGCATGTGCAAGCCTCTGGTTCAATTGCTAGAACTACAGAACAAAAAACAAGTTCATAACAAAAATTGTAAAAGACATAGAAGGTTATAAAAGAGAAAGAGAAGACTTGCCCCAAATCTTCCTATTCTCAATTACTAGAAGTAACTATTACCACTTTCTTATTTATTCATCTAAATTTTTCTATACAGATTTGACCATATATAGCATGTACGATAATATTGTAATCACCCCTTGACCATGGGGCAGATGTTCTAAGACCCTTAGTACAAGCTTCAAAGCATTGATAGTATTGAATCATACGTAAACGGTCAATCTTTGAATTTGTAGAGATTCAGCCAACCTTGGGTGGATAATATTGGGAAAGTTCTAGAGAATGTGGCTCAGTAGTAACAGCTTATAATTAGCATGCATGAGGGTATAGGTGTGCTCCCCATACCATGAAACACACACACACACACACACACACACACACACACACACACACACACACACACACAGGCACAGTGGTGGAAGAGATTAGGAAAAATATTATATCTGTTTCGAACATATACAGGCTGTATTTCTTGTCAGTATTCCCTAAATAATTCAATGTAACAACTATTTACATAGGTGTAAGCTATATGCACATACTGACTTTTTATGGAAGCAATTTGAACATCTACAGAATTTGCTAATCATGGGTAGGGATCTCCTGGTACCAACTCCTGTTGGATACAGAGAGAAATTGTACTATATCTTTTATTGTACATACATGCTTATTATAAAGTTTACTTTATAAATTGATTACAGTAAGATTAAAAAATAGTTAAATAGAATAACTAAATATTATAATAAATGATCTGTGAACATGATCAACACACACATACACAGCACCACTCAATCAGATAACTGAGACAGCTACTAAATATACAGCCAGGATTTGCTACATGAAGGGATGATACACACCATAAGCACGACCAAGCCAGATGGTACAAGACTTTATCACTCTACTCAATACCACTTCTATTATTTTCTATTTAATATTGTTGGACTTTGCCACAGGTTTCTTTTCTTTGTCTTTATTTTTTGGCAGGGCTTTCTGGGAATGGAAGCCAGGACCTCACAACTGCCAAGCAAGCTGTCTACCACTGAATTACACCCCCAGCTCTGACCGTAGGTTACTGAAAGTGCAGAAACTACAGATAAGACACATAAGAGAGTGTCATGCATATGCAAACCCATTTGTACTACAAATGGAATCATACTGTACATTCTTTTATTGCTTATTTTAATTATTTAGTACAGGGTCTCACTACACAGTTCAGCCTCTTACTGATCCTTCTGCTTTCAGTCTCCCAAGTGCAGGGATTGCAGGTGGGACCACCAAACCCAGTCTCAATTGCCATCTAGGTTGGAGTATGCCCCAGGGGCAGAGCTGGCATGGCATGCTGGGGATAAAATCCCAGTCCCTGCATCTTCTTAAGCAGGTGCTTTAATCCACTGAGCTATCTGGCTGGTCCCATACTGTACATTCTTGGTTTTTGCAGTACTGGGGTTTGAACTCAGGACCTTACGCATTCCAGGCAAGCACTTAGTTTACTGAGCTATCTCCCCAGCCCTGTACATTCTTATCTGTTGCTTTTTGTATTGGTTATAGCGTATCTTGGACTTTGTTCCTCATCAGTGAGTAGATCCCTGCTTTCCTCTTTTGATATCTGTGTCATTTTGCATTATCATACTCATTAAAATTTGGTTCATCATTTTTTCCATCTAAAGAGAAAAGGACATAGAGATGAGAAACAGAAAAAGATACTGAGAGTTGGGAGAGAGGCATCGAGATACCTAAAATACAGTACAAGAAAATAGATTTTAAAAAGTGCCACTAAATTTTCACAACTACCAGCATCGGTAGTTGAACCAATACTTTTTGATACTTTTTGTTGCTTTGTTAAGTAAATGAAATAAGGGTAAAGTTTTTAGGTCTAAGCCACAGGCCAGCTCTTCCCAACACTTCTGTAACCAGAAACCATGCTTAATTTACTAGAGTCCTTTGAGGATTTAAATAGCAAACGGATAGAGTGGAACAGTGGATGCTATTGCAGCTTTCAAAAATACTTGGCAAACTTTTAAACCCAAAACTTTTTTTTAAAAAATGAGTCACTATGGGACTGGAGAATGATGTTCAGTTCTGGCAATGTTTAGCCCTTATCTATGGTTTGAAGATGAAAAATTCTTTTCAAGCAGAGTTTAAAGGGGTACTTTTCTGAATGACCCTACTACAGTAAGGCCACATGGGATCAGCAGTGGGACTAATTTGATTTAAATTCATAATAGTTTGGGAATTGGGAATGCAGGGTAAAATCACCAAGTTGGCTCATATGTTTGACCTATTCCAATGAGGATAATAGATTTCAATAAAACACTTATATTGTAGGAATTGCCGTAAAAGTGGCTGGCAAGCTTTGATATAAACAGGTCCACAGGAAGGTCTCTACAGATGCATTCTTCAACTGAAGTTTAGAAGATTTATAGTGTGCCTTACTTTTTTATATGTGAATAGGGTCTCTGCATCAGGCATCAACAGCAGTAAGGGAAGACAGAGCTAACTTCTTCAAAGGGTAGATGCTATTATAATAGCATTATCTGAACATAGGAGAGGAGTCTAGTAGAAAGATATTTCTTCTCAATATAAAAATAAATTAAAGTGAACCAAAAGTCACTTGGTATCAGTTGGTAGGTAATGGTTGTTGATGTGTATATTCACTAATTTCTTTTTTGGGGAGTAGGGTGCTGGGGATGGGACCCCCAGACCCTCCTTTCACAAGCAAGGCAATTTGCCCTACCACTAAGCATACTAACTTCTAAAATTAAATATGGGTGGGGCAGGGTATATTATGCCTGCCAGGCAATGTGTAAGTATTAACCTATCAGCTTGCTAGTCTCTTGGGAAGTTTGTTTCATGAACAAATGAAATGTAGGAGCACCATTCCATCCTAGACTTCATTAGAAATGCTAAATAATTTGGAAGTTTTAAGTAAAAAGACTTGTCTTTCTTGATTCCCATCTTAAGAGCGCTTTTTGTGTGGGTCTACAGATTTTTCTGTGACAGGTCCCCACCTAGTACTTAATCTTCTCTCTCAGATCCTCATTTCCAATGTCACAAAAGAAAAGAATGTAAGGAGCATGCACTCAAGTTGTTTAAGAAGTCTGTCGCTTAAAACATAGCAGAAGGGTCAGCCAAATAGTTCAGCGGATTAAATTGCCTGCTTAGGCAGACACAGAGGCCAGGAGTTCCATCCTCGGGTCTGCCATGCGGGACCCACCTCTGGAGCATGCTGAGCTGGCAATTAAGACTGGGCATGGTGGGAGACAGTAAACAGGCAGATCACTATGGATCCAATAATCTACATAATGAGACCCTGTAAACACTTATCCTAAAATTTAAAAAATATATAATAGAAGCCACAGTCATCTAGGACATTTTCAAAGAGAGTGTCAATACTCATGTGTTGGCCAATATGTCGTGAAGCTGCTTCGCTGGATGAATGGTGCCATTGACAACAGGGTGGACAGGAGCTGATCTTAAAAAGCCCAGAGAGATGGGAATCCCCATACCTATCGAGGCCTTCTGTGCTGTCCATTGTGTCCTCTGAAGCCCATGTACAGAGCTCAGTCATTGACGACTGAACAGAAACTGTCCTGGAGGTAGGCAATGCAAATGTACTTTAAATGTTAAAAAAAGATGCTAAATATGTTAGGGTGTCATTTCAAAAGAATCGCAATCCAATAATCTCTTCAGCTTTTTACTATAAAATATTTTCTTTTTCATAGGATAACTTAATTATGAAAATCCAAACTACATTTCTCAGCTTTCTCTGCTACCAAACATGTTTTTTAAAACATAAGTTTAATATCAGCATGTACATTACATTGTGTAAAGGACTATCAGAGTCGGATCAATATCTTCTGAAGTTTTCAAACTGTTAAATTTTCAGTGATAAACAGGTAGTGCCCTAGCCACCTCACAGGGTGGTTGAGAGGCTCAAACGGGGCCAGAGAGATGGCTCAGAAGAATAAACACTTCCCTGGCAAGTGCAAGGGCCTGAGCTCAATCCCCTGTCCTACCAAAAAAAAGAGAGAGGCTCAAATGACCTGCGTGATACAAAACTGTTATAAAATGTGCCATGTAGAGTATAATGATATTAACTAATCATTGCACTTCATAACTTTGGATTATATATTTCAATTGATTCAATGGTAGAAGTCTACTTTAATAGATATAAATTCAAATATGAAATTGTCAGCATATAAAGATATTTTCTAAAAATATCATCAACTGTCTATCAGTGATGGATTGGATAAATAAATTAAGAACCACATAGAACAATAAAAACAAGGCACTTCTATATGGTCTGACATGGAAATTTGTACATGGTACAAGTAAGTATTCATAAGTATATCTGTCTATCAAATTCTGGACTATCCTTTGCATTGGAAAGGTTAAAAGTGAGGAAATTTTGCTGGTGATCTATTTCTGTATTAGTCAAATTGATTAAAATGAGAATTATTATTTTTAATTAAAATATGAATATACCCTTAACCAGGGCTATCCTGTTGTAACTAGGGGAAGGGGATACAGAGAGAGAGAGAGAGCAAAAGACTTGTGGATCCTTTCATTTCTTGAAGAATGCATCTCCATTGTCAATCAGAAGAAAGCAAAAAGGAGCTCAAAACGTTTCTACCTCTTTGTTAGTGGTGTTTTGGTATTTGATCATGCTGAAAGAGAAAGAATGAAATGAACTCCGTTTCTTGATTTTATTTTTATTTGTTCACTGTATTTTAAAACTGAATAACTAAAAATATGTGAAAATCTGAGAAGAAGAATCCCCCCATACAACCACCATAGTTGTAATTTCATGTCCCAGTTGAAGATGGTAAAGCTCCCCACTGGAAATAAAAGTAGAAATTGCCCAGAATTAGAAATATTCCCCTTCTATTTCTAGTGCTATGCCTGTAGATAACTTGGAGCTGCTGGACTACAGGGAAGCCTATGGCTTCTTGCACAGAAGCACACTGAAAGTTTTCCCTGAGTTAGTGTTCTGCCTTTTCGGGGAGTGCACAGAGGGAAATAGACTGGCATAATGCATGCAACAAATGGTTAGAGAAAGACCCCTGATTAGAAACCCAGGTTCTTCAAGGCCAAAGAGAAATGATGAGTGAAGGGGTAGAAAGCGTAGGACAGCCTGTCCCCTTCACAGGGGCAGAAAACACAGGGAGGTAAGGTCCTTCGGGTCTGCTTCACTGCCTAGGACCTTGAACCTCCCCCAGCACAGCTCCTCTCACTCTGCTTGCCACTCAGTGGCCCTTCTTCTGAGAGAGGCCCGGCTAAACTGAGAGCACAATAGGGCAGAGACCTTGTCTGTGTGGCTCTGTGTTGTATTCCCACACATAGACAAGAAGTTTGCATTGTTATTCTTTGACTGTTGAATGAATATCCTCCACTGCAGATGGACTGTATCTGGAGGAGTTTCCTTTCATCTCATGGGATCATCCCATGGCTTAAAGGCTGAGGAGAATTTATCATCAGCTTGACTGGCCATGCTAAATACAGTCAGCTTTCTAGTGACTTGGCCTTTCTTTGACAACCCTGTTTACTTTTACCTTTACAGATACAGCCAAAAGGCAGCAAGGAATGGGATGAAAAATCAGTTCAACCTCCATGAGCTGAAGATGAAGGGCCCTGAGCCAGTGGTCAGTCAAATCATTGACAAACTGAAGCACATTAACCAGGTATGTCATGGACTCAGCACAAGTAGAAAGGGCAAAACAGTGAAAGATAGACACTGTTTGCTATTTGAACTGCACATTTGAGCTTTTGAAAATGCAGCTATATTGTTCATTTTCTTCAAAGAGTCTCTGGTAAAATGGGCTTCTAATCTTTGTTTTTCTTCCTATTTTAAGTTACCATGGTGATACTGCAACATAAGAGAAAGCTGGGAAAATATTTCATACAATCCTACTAGTCTATGCCAACTGTTTTCAGTTTTACTTGTTTGATTCTGATATTTGTTCATAGAATCACATAGACTTTTTCATAATAGTAAGTATACATGATTTCTAGTTCTTAAAAAATGAAACTATCAGTAATGTTTTCATGTGTTGCCAAAAATCTTCAAATTAATCATTTTTGTGGCTGCATAATATTCTGTTTAGTATTCTCAATTAATCAGCCTACTTTTGGTTAATATTCAAATTGCTTCCAACTGTATGCTACCACAAAGCTACCGTTTCATACTTAGGGTTTGTTTCTGCATTCATATAGTTTTCTTAAAATACTGGTGTTATTGCGCCAAAGAGTATGAAGGTTTTAATGTCTGTCTCCAAGTCACTTTCTAATGAGAATGCATCAGTGTTCATCACCAGCGCCAAGATATAAGGGGTCCAGTTTCACCAGAAGTTCATGTTCTTGCCAGCTTCTGACTCACTGTCATGCACAGAGACACCCACAGATTCCCTTGACCTGGACAAACACATGCTTTTCCCTCTTGGAGGGAGTTTAGTAACAAGACACAAATAGAAGTTAGTTGTACCATCTGTTTGTGATTGCTTTGTGGCCACGATAAAAAAGAAGATCAAGAAGGCTACCATATGCCAGAGTGATGATGATCCTACCCCATGATCCATGACTGGGAAGACCCTGGCACCACTGCCTTCTATTTCTAGCTGGGAAGAACTTTATGGAACTAAAACCCTCATGCAAGGCTGAAGTTTTCTGTGTGAATACATTGGCGTAATTTTGATTTTGTGCTGTGTAGAAGAGCACTGTAAGTTTCATGTCTTTTAGAAAAAAATGTTTACAAAGGCTTCCTTCTAGTGATATATTTCACTGCAGCTTCCTCATGAGAGTCTTGACAACACACTTGGGTATAACCCCTTATAGTGCCTCATAAAGTGCCCTGCACATGGTGAGTGCTTAAAACGTGGCTGTTACTATTGCTCAATGCATGGTAATGACAGTGTTTACACGTTGGAGCCTTCCTTTGGGCAAGCACAGCCTCACTAAGT
Source organism: Ctenomys sociabilis (assembly GCA_004027165.1). Classification (NCBI taxonomy): domain Eukaryota; kingdom Metazoa; phylum Chordata; class Mammalia; order Rodentia; family Ctenomyidae; genus Ctenomys; species Ctenomys sociabilis. The sequence goes on from PVKA01027265.1 coordinate 23,781, forward strand.
TTAATGAAGCCTTGCTAAATATAATGTGATTATTTCAAAGCACATCTCTGAAGGGATCAGTGCACAGAAAATGGAACGCACCAAATGCAGAGCTCAAGGAATGGTGCATCTCACCTGAGGATATGGGTAGTATTTGTCTATTAAATAATTTCCAAATTATCTCAAATGAAATGAGTCTTGGTAACTCTACTCAAATAATTAAATCCAACCACCGATGAGGCCAAAATCTTAGGGCCCATCTCTATGTCCCTTATCCTAGTTGAGGAATCCTATCAACAGATCAATAGACCCTAAGCAATACAAATGCCCAGTCATGTGCTGGGGACATCAGGATCCAAAAGAAGCCAAATCCTCTATTTCCACAGCTTCCTTGGGAGGGGAAACACAAGCATCAAAAGCAGTTAAAGATAAAGGGCATCCTGTGATGGGATGTTGCTTATTAGTTCTGGAAAGTATTCTTAAGCTCTGGTGGTTCATGCCAGCAAGAAGAATGCAGGGAGGGGCAAGTGTTAAATGATGTGTAGGGTTGGAATAGGTAAAGATAAGCAGTGAAGGGACAGTAACAAGAGAGATCAGACAGAGTTCTGCCTGTGGGTCCAACATGAGAAAGTGGAAAAACAGACAGAGGTTTCTAGATGATCCAGCAGCCACCAAAGTATTTGTAGCAAGCCCCTACAGCAAAGACTTCAGATACGGTGGAAAGAATATGGACTTTGGATCCAAATAAATCTAAATTTAATTGTGGGGCTTAACAAATACATAGCCTTGCAAAAATCAATTGATCCCTCTGAACTTTAGTTCTCTCATTGGTAGTATGATAGAGCTATCAGAAATTTTTGTGTACATATGTATGTGCACATATATGCATTTTATGCACACATACAAATATATATATCTATATATAATTGCATGTCCCTGACCAGTAATTATTAAATGGTACTTGTGAAGATTATGTCTAAACTTTCCCCTACAAGTAGGACTTTACTTTGAAAGAAAGTTCTAGCACTTCTTAGATTTTTTTTGTTTAGCGGAAAGTGCAACAAAATTTCATGACAAAATAATTGGAGACTAACAATAGGGCTGGTGAAATAGCTCAGTGAACTAAGTGCCTCCTTAGACAAATATAGGGACTGCAGTTGGATCTCCAGCACCACATGCTGCACTAGACCTGCCCCAGGGCATGCTGAGCCAGCCACCGAGACTGGGTATGGTGGCACAAGCCTGTAATCTCAGCGCTGTACCAAATACATAAAAACGTAATAATAAGAAAATAACAATAGTTAACACATTACATGTTGCCATCTTTAAAGGAGTTGCTCAGGGTTTTGGCCAGCCTCAGTTTGCTCCTCTTGGTGGATATGATTATAGATCCTTTGGGCACACCTCTTTTCTCCAATACTGTTGCCTTATTTTCCATTCCTCTAACTTTCAATCACAAAAATGACAAACCAAGCCAGACATGGTGGTCTATGCCTACCATCCCAGCTATTCAGGAGACTAAGGCAGGAGGACTCCAACTTTGAGGCCAGCCTGGGCACTATATCAGTGCCCTAACTTAAAATAAAAATAGAAAGGGTTGGGCATGATAGCATACCCTGTGTTCAATCCCTAGAACCACAATCAATCAATAAAATATCCTGCATGCCACACTGGCCCATCCTCAGGGCATGCTGAGCTGGCAAAAGAGTTTGAGCACAGGCATGTAATCCCAGCACTGAAAAGGCTAAAAACAGGAGGATCACTTCAAGTTGACCCTGTGTAGTGAGACCCTGTACCAAATACATAAATGGAAAAAATAAATAAATAAAATATAATAAAGAGAAGGTGTATATAGTCAGAATGGGACAGATTGCTATTACAGTTCTCTTCTATCTCTGGATATATATTTTTTTTTCATTGATATATTAGTTGTTGTGGTTTTTTTGGTGGAACCAGGGATTGAACTCAGGCCCTTGCGCTTTCCAGAGAAGCGCTTATTCCACTGAGCAATCTCCTCGGCACCTGAGACACTAGTTTTATGTGCGTAAGTTGAACCATTAAAATTGGTTAACCTCCAAGCACCCATCCTGGTTTTCTTCTCATTTGTATTACTTTACATGGCCCAAACAGATTTTTTTTCAAAATTTAAATAAAATTCATGTTTGGGCCATGATTCAATCTGAAAGTAAGACACTTTAGGGAAGACATGAAGAAAGTTATGGTGGTGGTGCTCATGCTGATATCAATTATAATGGCAATGTGTTATGTCTGAATAGCATTTAACCATATTTCAAAGTCACTTGAGCCCTAAAGACTAATTTAGAGAGAAATTACCAACCTTAGATTTTATAATGTACAGGACTCTCACAAAAGCAGTCTGTTCAACAACTCATTGTTAACTTTGGAAATACTATCCTTCCTACTCCCTGAGAACTGAGTCATAAATAATGTCTGTCCCTTTTATAACTAGGGAAACTGAGGCAGGAAACTGTTAAAGGTTCAGTGACCATGCTGTCAAAACATTCATTGTGCTCAGTTGAAAACCATCCAGATGTTGTTGTATACACTGCCAAACATCTGGATCCACTGAATGCCTGACTAAATCGACCTAAAATTTTGATGATGAGGAAATAGAATCAAGTTTAACTTGTGCAAGTCCAAATGTCAGTAAGTGGTAAATCTCAGAGTACAATGTTATTTTCCTAAGCCCTTTTCTTGTTTCCGTGTCTACTAAACTATGATACCATTTAGCTGTAGATCCTGAGATATCTCCCTCTGTATACATTATACCCGTGTGTTCCCATCCCAAGGAACTGTAGCTAGACTCTTTCTGAACACATCCAAAAATAACTCTTCACTTTCTCCCATGGAAATTCTCAGCTGCCTCCTTTTGGATTATGGTTGCTGTTGATTACACTGGAAATAATATACCCACTAAGGGAATGAAGTAACATTATTTCCATATTGACAGTCCCATAGTGTAACCTTGAGCAGATGGGTTCAGGGTCAGACCCGGGCCCCTTTCCTGGGAAGTCTTGCAGGTGTGGAATATCCTCGCTCCTCCTCCAACCCAGAGTTCATGTGTAACATTTCCATGATTGGAATTGAGGACCTTTTTATTTCCTTTGCAGTTTCTAACTTGTGTGATAATTTATTGTCTTTTGTTACGAGAGGAACTTAACTTTTAAGTTCTGAATGTCAGCTCCAGAATTTTCTGGGCTATATTATTTTTGTTAGCATTATTCTCCTATAGGCTCCAAGATGGAGACAAGATTGTGTAAATATCAAGACTGACCATGAATAAGAAGGTATTCTTACAGATATCATTTGGGCTTTTCATCTCTAACCCAGTTTTGTTTGTGATATTTTTCTCTTTCCCTAAAAATATCTAATAGTTGGTGCTAGTTTAGCAATTTCTGAACTGCTAGATATGGAAGGAAAATCTAGCCATTGTTGTTCCCGGGGAAAATCTAGCCATTTAGTTTTCTCCCATTTCTGTTCAGGTTCAAATGAAATTCCAAAAATTGCCTTCCTGCCCCGTTGTATGCAGTTGAAGCCAATGCAGCCACTACCTGCCCTTGTGGTGTCAGAGCTTTCATTCAAAGTGGGATAAAATCTCATCTGTCTGGGATGGTTGAAATGTCTCGCTGAATGGTGAGGGAGTAGGCGAGATGGCCTCTCAGAATTCTTTCCAGCCATGTGATCCCATGATTTAACCCAGCACCCACTTGTGAATAAGTCTTGTGACTTTATTCCCTGCTTTGCTTGCCTTTTTAAAACACCCTGTACCCAGGTCACCCTTTTGAACCTTGTAGCCTTTTCAAAGGTTGTTCTTTTCCCACCAGTCTTCCAGCCTAGGCAGATGGAATTTAAACTTGCCCTTCTCCCCACCTAGTTCTCCCTTGTCCCTATTAGGCTATGGAAACAATCAGGTATCAAAACTATTTTGTATTTATAACTCTTAAGTTTCTCATCTCAGGACCAAACAGGTGATCTCTCTTCAAATTATGTTAACCGCCCACATGAATGATAATAATTCTGTTGTATATGTGAATAGTACCATTTTGCAGAGCTCTCTCAATTTACATTTATCATGGTGCCTGTAAGAGGAAAGCGGGGCAGGAATTACTAACATGACCAGAAGAAACTGTAGGCACTAGAAGGATGAATAAGCATGGGGAACTATCCTTTCAAAATCATGACTTACTGGGTTCTAATAAATTAAAAATTAAACTTAAAAAAATAAGCATGGGGACTAGACCTAGAATCCCAGGCTACTGATTTCATTCTCCAATCTTTCCTTCTACTTCTACAAAGACACAGTACACCTGTTAGCAAGATCTATGACTAAAGGATAAGCAGGAGTACAAAACCAGAAAATTTTTCATGTTCGATCTAACAATTTACATGTGCCTCGTGCAGTCAGTTCTAGAGTCAGAAGCATTGAAATCAGCAACAAAGAAATATTGGACTTGTTGACCAAACCCCAGTTGAGACAATTCCTAGAAAACAACCTATCTGATTGAATAGTATGGCAAGGAGTTCAGTGGCAAGAGATAGCAGATATATTTTCTGTGACCTACCTGTAATTCATAGGGTGATGTTAAACGGCCAAAAAACAAAGTTAAATGTAGAGAAGATAGTACAACATTTCTATTTCCTTCCCTTTCTGTAAACACTGGGAAAGTGTCTCAAGATGCCTGGCAGACTGTTAAAACGATGACACTATTTTTTTACGTAGAAAGTTGACAATTTTAGTAAGTTAATTAGTAAAGTTGTTAAGTAACAAAGTACACAGGACATTCCTAAGCATTGTGTTGTTTCAGATACTTTGAAGTGGCCTCAGGCAGGGTAGAAAACACTCCAAGTAACTTGCTCTCATGGTCCTCTCACAATACTACCTGAGAGTTAAAAAATATTGATCTAGTCCCATAGTTATTAGAAAAGCTAATTTTGATCTAAAATCTCTAAAGAAAAAAAATTAAATTTCCATTTAGAAAAAGAACTTCTGCAAGCGGAATTAGATCATGCTTCTTCAAATACAAATGGCATGGCACAACTCTAGTAATTACCATCACCAGACAGAGCCAGATTGGGGGGGGTGATGGTGGTGGTGTGTGTATGTATATGACAGAGTATCTATAATGACACATTAACAAGAGTTAATAAAAATGTCTGACTCACAAAAGAACAATTTGAATTAGTCTTTAAATATCAAACCTACATTCTATGGAGCTAAAGATTATTTTATGAAGTAAAGGGAATTAGCTTGATATAGTCCAAAACACATTTATCACTTTAAAAAATCTGTCATTTTGCTTAATAGCCTGAAAAACAATTACAGGGTGGCTTTGGGGAACATGTGTTTTTAATACCTTAATTATTATGTACATTTTAATAATATCACACCAAGAAAAATTCCCAAGTATTTCACATTAATTAACTATGTTTAGAATGTACAGCATTAGAAGTACCCAAATTGGGTCATGTATTGTCCTTGAACATTAAATTATTTAAAAATGGTGGATGACTCAGGAATGTGGAGCCAGCATGCTGTGGGTAGCTGTGTTATGGTACTCTTGATTGAGAAATATGAGAAAATGCATTAATTAGTTTCATTATTGTACTTTCTCATTCATTTTTTAAAATTAGAAATATTGAAAGTATTAGCTATAGAGAAAAGTTCTCTATGACAAGGGAAATCTGCTAAACTATACACACTACCACAGTCACAAATTAAAAATGTATCTTAAAATTATCTTTGAAGTCAATAGATTTTCATACTTTATTAAATTTACATGCAGCCCAATATTCTAATGAACAGCTACATATGGTTGCTGTCTATGAATCTTTAATACATTCGATCTATACATATATACTATAAATATATATGTATCTATATAATTTTGGGAATTCAGAGATAACTTTTCATCTATACATATTTATAAATGTGTGCTTTACCTTTTAGCTATCAGCTCATTAAGGATGGTATAATATATGTAGTTATATTTTCCTATAGCAATTAACACCCTAGCATATACAAACTCGAAACTATATGTGCCCATATGTTTAGATATTTTTATATATTTTAATTGATTGGTCAATGTGAAGGGCTCAGTCTGTGCTGTCATTTTCTTTTTTCGTGTATTTAGTACAGGGTCTAAAGGGTCTTAGTACGTAGATCAGACTCGTAGTGATCCTCCTGTTTTCAGCCTCCCAAGCACTGGGATTACAGGCATGCATCACCACACTCAGTCTCAATCAGGGTCTCAGCACACCCTGGGAGTGGGACTGGCATGGCATGCTGGGGATCGAACTTCAGCCACTGAGTTCTGCCAAATCAGGCACTTTAGTCTGCTGAGCTACCTGGCCAGGCCTCTGTCATTTTATTTCTACAGTTAGATTCTATTTAAGGCATCTTTCATTCTCAGCACTGATCAGTTTCTGAACTGCAAGGTAGAGTCATATAAGTACATGAGGTCTAGGTAACAAAGTCGCAAGAGGGAAATGACTTGTCCAAAGGCATACTGCCAGTAAATGGCATCACTGGAACTGGGAAATAAACAGATTGACATTCTGTAGTGCCCTACTCTGTTTCTTTTTTGTTTGTTTGTTTGTAGTTTTTATTATTATTTTTAAAGAATACAAAATAGTGATAGAAGAAAACAGCATTATACATGGTACAAGATTTCACTAAACAAAGTAATAGGAATCCAACAATGGTTGCTGCATTACATGGTGCTATGTGCAAATTAGTTCTTCAGATTTCCAGATATAAATGTATAAGTTTTGTTTTAAAGAAAAAAAAACAATAATTAAGAAGTTATAAGAAATTCAAGAGAGGAAGAAAATCAGAGTAAAAACAAAAATTGTAAGCATTAAGAGCCTTTCTTTTCTTCATACAATTAGAATTCTCAAAGTAGAAAGGAGTAGGCAATAAATACTTAAAGATTTAAAATTTCTGAATT
>PVKA01027266.1:0-30732 GCA_004027165.1 Ctenomys sociabilis
AAAAAAAAAAAAAAAAAAAAAAAAAAAAAAAAAAAAAAAAAAAAAAAAAAAAAAAAAAAAAAAAAAAAAAAAAAAAAAAAAAAAAAAAGAACACAGTGGAAGGGGGGACGGAAAGGAGACAGAAGAGGACACAAAGACAAGCAAGAGCAGAGCATGAAGAATCTGTAGGCCATGAAAAAGACAAGAGAATCACTTCAAATAGCTTAAGATGGTGACCTAAAGGTGGTAAAATCTGGTACATCCAGGAATAGCTGGTCTTAGGTGAAGAAGTGCCTCACTGAAAGATAGCTTTCAAGCTTCCTCTTTCCTGAACCAACCCTGCCCACCAACCTGAGAGGCCAGGCCACAACCTGTACTCTGAGTACACTGTAGACTTCCACTGCCTGCATACTGCAAGAACTCATTTTAACTATATTCTAGAGAGAGACTTGGGAAGAATTCAAAAATGTTATTATTAGATCTCATTTTACTGATTAATTTATTTACTGTCACTATTAAAGTAAAACCATGAGGGTTGGACCAAGAGAATTCTAGCTCTTACTCTGAAAGCTAGATTCTTTTTTTTTTTTTTTCGTATCTTTTTAGGGTGTTCAGGGTCTCACTACTAGATCTGACTCTGATCCACCTGTTTACAGCCTCCTAAGAGCTGGGATTATAGGCCCAAGACACAACACCCTGTCTCAATTGCTTCTCAGCATGTCCCAAGGGCAGGGCCAGAATGGCAGGTCCTGGGATCAAACCCCTGACCCCTGCGCCTGTTCATAGGCACTTTAATCTGCTGTGCTATTTGGCCAGCCTTGAAACCTAGGTTCTAATGCTTAAGTCAAAGAAAATTTCAGTCTGGGTCATATTTTTGAAACATATTTTGGCATAAATGTTTAATTATTCTCATTATTCTTACTTATTTCTACAGAGAAGAACATCATAAAGGGCTCAATAAATATTTGTTAAGTAAAAGTGTGTGGTTTTACTGGACATCTAAATTCCCAAAAGGCAGGTGTAAGACATCCTTCAGATGCCTTTGAGGCTTCTAAGGAACAGAAAGCTTAACTCCTGCCTTTTTAAAACACCAAAGAGACAGGCAGAAAGGAAAGCAAGCTCCGCAAGGATCAACACAAAGAAAGACCAAGTGTCAGAAAAACAGAAATCAGTTTCTAGGCTGGAGATTCAAAAGCAGGAATTTGGATTTTCTGAGTGAATTTAGTAGAAAAGACACAGACTCGCCTGGGAAATGAATACAGCACCAACAAAACCCAGCACATTTAATAAGACTCTGGCAGTCCAGTCCAATGGCTTAATCACATGGTGGCCACTTCGCTGGTCATTCCATGCCACTCCTTTCTACAGTTTTTGTCGCTTCCACCATCTGTTCACCATCTCACTCAAACACCAAGTGTTCACATCTAATTCTTCACTCTTTTTTCTAGTCAGGGTCATATGTCATCTATTGGGGCCATCTATATGCAAATGAAGTATTCTCCATCTGTAAATACTAGAAATATGAAATGCTAATGTATTTTCTTTTTTTTTTTTTTTTTTTTGTCTTTTTGAGACAGGGTCTCACTATGCAGTTGAGGCTGGCCTCGAGCTCACTTTGTAGCTCAGGCTGGTCTCGAACTCACAACAATCCTCCTGTCTCAGCCTCCCTAGTGCTGGGATTACAGGCATGCGCCACCACGCCCGGCTGCTAATGTATTTTCTAAAGTACATACACACACACAGACGCAATCGCTAGTGAACTGGCGCTGAATCTTATGGAGGTGTGAGCTATGCTGTGGAGTCTGGGCTCACGTGCACAGCGCTGCACGTGACGCTGCTTCTGGAGTACTCACATGGAGCCCATCAGCATGCACAAAGGGATGCACAAAGCACTCCTCTGCGCTTACAGATGGGCTCAAAGTCAATAACCACAAGGGGAACCTAACATGTGGGACTCATGCCAGCCTTTTAAAAAGTTATAAATACAACCAAATAGCTCTGTTAAAAACTTATCAGTAGGGATAAAACTTACTCCAGGGTTCATAAATCCAGTAGTTAATCAGAAATAATGATCTTCCAAGGAAAAAGTGGGAGAAGTCATTCCTCAACTGCTGTTTTCCTCAGGCTGGGAGAGTCCATGGAAGCACTAGGCTACTGCTCTTCTTGAGTCTATCTTGGGAGAGCTGTTCTAACGTTTGCTTTTTATTCTTCAGAGAGATAGATAGACAGACAGATATCATCATGGCTTAATGCACATTTTCTTAATGGTACAATTAGCTTATGCAAAAAGACCCACATTTACAGTTTTCAAAAACATCCAGGGGCCAGGGAGATGGCTCAGTGGAATAAACACTTCCCTGGCAAGCACAAGGGCCTGAGTTCAAGCCCCAGTTCCGCAAAAAAAAAAAAAAAAAAAAAAAAAAAAAAAGACATCCGGACACTCAATCTCATTAATCATGAAAATAGGTAAGGGAATGGTTTATCAGGTGGGTAGTAGACAATTAAAGGGTGAGAAAGATCTGGAGATTTCTGTATAGCCACAGAAATAAAAATGCAATTTATTCTGTCTTCTATAAAAGCCTGATGTTCTTCTATGCCTTTAATAGACACCACTACCCTGAGTGCTGCCTTCTTGAGCCCTAAGGGTGCATGTCAGAATGAGTCAGGAGTGGGGTGACCCAGGGCACAGCCAGCTCCCCATCAACGCTAACTCCCTCTCCTCTTCTCCAGAACTCCCTAACCACATTGGGCCTGGGGAGTGGTACAATTTTTCTTCATTTGCAGGTAATGCTTCTTTAAAAAGTGGTAACAACCTAGCCCGATGAGATGGCTCAGTAGAAAGCACTTCCCTGGCAAGCGAAAAGGCCTGAGTTCAATCCCCAGTTCCACCAAAAAAAAAAAAAAAAAAAAAAAAAAAAAGCTTGTATTTGTTTGGGGCTGGGGAGCTCTGGTTCTGCAAAAAATAAATTTAAGTAAAAAGCGGTAACATCAGTGGGTTAGGGATGGAGCTCAATGGTGAAAGTGCTTGACTAGCATATGTGAGACCCTGAGTTTGATCCTTAGCATCACAAAATAAAAAAAAAAAATAAAAATAAAAAAATGCTAATAGGAAAGATTCCAGTTCTTTTTTTTTTTTTTTTTTTTTTTGCAGAACCAGGGATTGAACTCAGACCCTTGCACGTACCAGGGAAGAGCTTACTCTACTCAGCCATCTCCAAGGCCCCAAGATGCATAAAGGACCATTTCCCAGCACATCGTCCTCCAGTAATACCATCTTTTTCAGTGGCTTTCTTTTACAGCAAAGAAGAGCAAGCACAAAGAACAAATGAAGCAGGGAATAGGCAGCACATGCCTGTAATCCCAGCATTCAGGAGGCTGAGGCACAAGGATCATTGCAAGTTCAGGACCAGCCTGGGCTACAAAGTGAACTCCAGGCCAGCCTGAACTGCATGGTGCGACTCTGTCTCAAAAAGCCAAAAAAAAAAAAAACCAGGTTATATGTCATCAGGAGATACTGGTCCTGCTGCCAATTTCCAGTTGATCTCTGTGAACGGAATCTACTCCCCAGGATCCAAGAGAGCATGCCCAGGTGTATTATTCCAAGTAGACAAAAGTATTGATAAATGGTTATGTCCATGCCAAGGACAAAGGTCCAGTGAATAATTCCTGGAGTCATGAAATCAGATGGCTATGTGGCCCTGCCCCCAAGGTACAATGGGAGAATAGAGAGATACCAGGATTATTAGAAGATAAGAGATGGGCACAACACATAAAAATGTCTATAGCTGGGATACTGCTCAGTAGCACAAGTGCCTGCCTGGCAAGCACAAGGTCCTGAGTCTGATTCCTGGTAGCAAAAATAATTGTCTATACAACACAGCAGGATATAACTGAGGTTAGATGATTAAAGCTGTACATCGTTCCCTTTTTTGAAAACAGTATGACAGAATAAAAAGTACAGGGTTCTATCCTGTTTCCCTCCTTTTTAGGCTAGATGATCATGACCATGAATAGTCTTTCCCTTATAAAATGGGGACAGTGATTCCTATACCTGCCAGGAATCAAGTAGATGAAAAAGTCAGCTTGTGTACTGATGTCTTATCTAATACCGAAGACCTAGGCGCATTCTACACATAGGAGCCTCCAGTGCTACACCTCTTCCCACTTTCTCAGATTTGCTGAAACTCACATTTCCTCTTCATCCATCTGGTCAAAATAACTTGTAAAACCTGACCCCAATATACTCGATATACTCGAACACCACTGACCTCCACAGAGCCACCCACAGAAGTTCTCATGGTAACGGGCCCAGAGGCTGAGTCAGCCGTTCATTCTCTCACCATCCAAAGGACAAGTTTTCCCTGGGGGTTGCACAACTTTGATGAAAACCCATCATGGGAACAAGCAGTGCGGGAGGACATTTCACATGCTGTCTCAGGCATCAGAAAGTTGCTGTATCATAGCTTCAATTGCGCAGTCGATGCTGCAGATATTTCACAAGGGCTTTTGAATCAAATGTGGCTAAAAATAAAGAAAAAATTTAAAAAGACTACTGGACACAAGCATTTCACTAAAAAAATGGAATGCTGCCATTAATCTGAAGGCTAGGTGTGAGGCCACCGGTGGAAGCTACAGTGAGGCCCTGCGCACAGAAGGAAAGCAAAAGAACACCAAGCTCTGGTGAGGTGGGGAGCTGGGGGCGAGGCCCAGAGAAAGGAGGAAGTCCCAGCCAGGCAGGGACATGCACCTTCCTCCCTCCCAGTCCAACTGGCTTTTATAAAATTTTGTGGTGTTAACTAGTAGAAAGTCTCAAGGGGCCAAGGAGATGGCTCAGTGGAATAAGTGCTTGCCTAGCAAGTGCAGGGGCCTGAGTTCAATCCCCAGTTCCACAAAATAAAAAAAGAAAGTCATAGTGTGTTCCTATTTTTCCTTTTCGTATTTACATGAAAACACCAGGCAGAAATGGATATAGTAAGAACACAAAGACCAAATATTGGGAATGAAGTTCAAAAAGAGTTCTCTATAGCCAAGTAGAGGTTTAAAACTATTTTCTTTTAAATTTTTTATATTTCCAAGTAGTGTCAAGAATTGATGAACTGAACTGTGTGCTTAACATTCTCAAGGAACAGGTTATTTGTTAATATCTATATTGAACTATACAGTAGTTAGAACAACATATCATAGATTCTTGACTAGACCCTAGATGATATCTCTGTCAAGTGGATTGGTGTCTCTGCATTTATTTAATAGACAAGGAAATTGAGACTAAGAAAATTATGTGATTTTCCCCCAAGTCTTACATCTAGTAAGAAAGTTAAGACTCAAACCTAGGTGTCCTGATGGTAAAGCCAGATCTATTCTTTTCATACTAGACTGCATCCTGGCAAAATCCCCTATCTCTGTCTGTCTCTGTCTGTCTCTGTCTCTGTCTCTGTCTCATCTCTGTCTGGCTCTGGCTCTGGCTGTGTGGTGTCTGGCTGTCTGTCTGTCTCTGTCTGTCTGTCTGTCTGTCTATCGGTCTGTCTCTCTCTCTCTCTCTCTCTCTCTCTCTCACACACACACACACACACACACACAAAGTTCTTACCTTCCAACTCTTCTTTCTCATAGTGAATGTTGAGAATTGTACTGGTCCCACCCTGATCCACCACAGCTTCTTCATCTGGTCTCTGTTTAAACACAAGTCAAGTAAGTAAGCATGGAAATACACACATTCATTCAAATACCTGAGTACCTTGTATATGCCAGACCTTTTGAGATATCCAGAGGGAAAGGAAGGGAATGCAATTATATACATGTAATTTTAAAATTTTAAGCTCACTATATCTTTGAGATGCAAACACAGCAGCCACTTTCTTTCTCATTTTATAAATGAGCAGTCTGAGATGTAGAGAATATTAAATTACCATAGAGATAAAGCTAAGACTGAGCTCAGATCTGGGACTGCAGAGCCCCTGTCTTTTCCACTTCTTTACTCCACCTATACGTTGTGATAATGATTGGCATTTGACAAATGCTTTCTTATTTAATATAAACTAGCCTTCTTGATCTCTGTCCAGCATTTGAGTGTTTACTACATTGTCCTTGAAATTCTCCACCCTGTTCCTCTGATCAGTTCTCCTCTGTCTCATTCTAAGGCTCATCTGCTTCTAAGTTTATTTCCCAAGGAAGACCTCCTGACCTTTCATTTCCCACCCTTGGAGCTTACAGATTTCAATTGCAGCCCACAGCTGTGTGGTTCAGTATTTGGTGAGCCACTGAGGTCCAGCACTTCAAAATCCACATGACTAAAATCAAACTAACCTTCCTTCCAAAAACAGTCTCAATCATCACTTATTTATTCCTCTCCAAAGCATCATCATTTGTTAGCTGATTTTCAAATTTAAAATTTATTTATCTATCCATTCAATACATATTTAGTGCTTACCATACACTCCTGGGGAATTAATTCCCTTTTATTATGAAGTGTTCCTTCGCAACTTAATTTCAAATTTACTCCTCTCTCCCCCCTTCACCTCACATTCTCTAGCCTTACAAATTACACAGGCATCTTTTATCACTGGAGTCACCTTCTTCACTTTTAAACTAAGCTAGTTGTTGGCATTTATATCCCCTCCCAGCACACTTACCGCTCCTTAGCAATAAAACATTTCTTTCTGTTCCCTGAAGGAAGGACTGGATCTGTCTTCCCCAACACTGTTGAGTATCTCAGGACTCAGCCTACATTTTTCACACAGTGGATACTTAATAAATCTTTGTTAAAAGAATAAATATTGTCAAGCCGGGCGTGGTGGCGCATGCTTGTAATCCCAGCACTCGGGAGGCTGAGGCAGGAGGATTGTTGTGAGTTCAAGACCAGCCTGAGCTACAAAGTGAGCTTAAAGCCAGCCTGAACTGCATAGCGAGACCCTGTCTCAAAAAGACAAAAAAAAAAAAAGAATAAATATTGTCAGGCATGGTGACACATGCCTGTAATTTCAGCAACTGGAAGGCTGAGGAAGGAGGATCACCAGAAGTTTAAGACCAAATTGGGGGGTCTACAAAATAGCTCAGGGGACTAAGTGCCTTAGGCAGGCGAAGGGACAAGGGCTCAATCCTCAGCATCACATGTCCCATGGGCCCCGCCCCTGGGAGTGCTCAGCAAGCCATCAAGACCAGGCATGGTGGCACACACCTGTACTCCCAGTGCTGGGGAGGCTAAAACACAAGGATCACAAGTCTGAGCTATGTAGTGAAACTCTGTATCAAATACATATTAAAAAAAGACCAGCTTGGGCTACACAGTGAGTTCAAACCAGCCTGAACTTTCGAGATCCTATCTCAAAACAAAAACAAAAATAAAAACAATGAATACATTATCATCTACCTTATCAATATACTCACAAAACTCTTAGAAATATTACGTGGCATGCATTATAAAATAATATTCAAATTTTTCTAATCTATTTTAACACTAGTGTCTTCCTCAGCACCATAGGTACTTTTAGTAACACACTTTTCCAGAACATACCAACTTCATTTCTAGCTAAGTTGCAAAGCTTCTAAGTCTTCCCCCCAACAAGAAATAATTTTATTTTATTCCTTTTCCAAATAGTTGTTTTAATAGTTTTCCTAAGTACTTCAGACTGGCCTTGAACTCACTATGTAATCCAGGCTGGCCTTCATTTCATTGTGGTCTTCCTGCCTCACTCTCCTGAGTGCTGGGATTACAGGTGTATAATGCCAGGTCCTGAGGAATAATTTTTTAAGTAGAAAAAAAAAATCCTTGGCTTTATTTTGGACTTATTATTTGCTTACTAGCTTATCTGTAGATCACGAATTCCCTGACAGCAGGGACCACATATTTTTCACCCTTATGTTCTCTGAGAGCCCAACATGGTAGTTCCAACATCCAGGAGGTTGGGTTACTGTGTCTTATGTCCACAACTATGTATCTGTCACCCACTGCAAATACCCAACACATGTTAAATATCTAGTATATCTCAACAAATATTTATTAGTTTTATGACTTCTCTGATATTTACATGTTTTCTCATAAAACAGCCTACATAAATTGTTTTACCTATATAAATAATTATTCATGTTCACTTCCCCATTGGTTTTTAATATCCAAGGACAGAGATCAATTAATTGGAATACTTGGTAGTGTCCACAGACAGCTGACACAGCATAGAACACAGTGGAAATCTGGAGGGAAGAAGGAAGAGATCATTGATTTCTTGATTCTAAGATTATAAAATCAAAATATAAAGAACAAGGTTAATCACCTGAAAATTTCAGGTTGGAAAACTGACTTCTTGTTTGTGTTCTTAATTTAGATTGGTTAGCCATAGCCTAATTTCAGTAAATAACTGTTCGTCTATTTTCTTTGTCTCATCAAACAAACCAGGGCCACTGTCAGTAACCACTAGCCAGAGCATCTGAAAAGCCAAACTTTAGTGGGAATGTGTGGCTCCTTTTCAAATAAACCAAGTATGCAAAAAATGCAGATAGAAAATCATTATAAGACATTCAGGGATTTAATCAACTGATTAGATATTTGATTATACTAGGTTATTGTTATTTTTAAAGTATAATAACTTTCTAAAATTATAATATTTTTTAAACAGTCTTAATCTTCAGTGATACCCATTGAAGGTTTTACTGATGAAGACTGGTATTTGGAGAATGGATGGGGAATGGATGAAATAAGATGGTGCGTTCATTACTGAAGCCAAATCATGATGATTCATTATGCAAATCTCTTTAATATATGCTTGAAATGTTCCATAAATTTCAAGCATATACAAAGTTGGAGCTAGGCGTGGTGGCACAGGCCTGTAATCCCAGCTCTCAGGAGGCTGAGGCAGGAGGATTGATGTGAGTTCAAGACCAACCTGAGCTACAAAGTGAGTTTAAGGCCAACCTGAACTGCATAGTGAGACCCTGTCTCAAAAAGACAAAAAGAAAAGAAACAAAGTTGGTTTGAAAGCATTAAAAAATGAAAAGGAACATTGAGTCTCTTTGGTCTGTGTTTGCAGATTCCTCACCAGTTGGCTATTATTTCCTCTATTATCACTACTGTCTGTGGCAGAGAAGATTTCCCAACCTATGACCCATGGATTTCTAGCGTATCTATGAATGGGCTTTAGAAAATCTATGGTACTATAGGCTGGGGAGATAGTTCAGCTTAAACAGTTTAAGCACCCTCCTGGTAAGTGCAAGGATTCTAGTTCGATTCCCAGTATCACATGCTGCGCTGGCCCAGAACCAGGAATAGTGGCACAGGCCTGTAACCCCAATGCTGGAGAGGCTGGAACAGGAAGCATAGTGAGACCTTGTATCAAATATATAAATAAATATTTAAAAAAGAAAATCTGTGGTACCATGTGTGAATGTACAGGGGGTGGAGTTAGAAAGTCCATAACTTTCATATAGTCTCTAAATGGCTTGCGAGTCAGGAAAGATTTGAATTATGAGAATCACATTATACAAGCTGAGGAAAAAAAGAAAAGGAAAGAGGGAAGAAAAGAAGAATGAACTAGAGAAGTCCTATTTCTAAGCATCTTCTTTTCTGTACTTCCTCCTAGCTCACTAGTAATAACCCCTTCCATAAACCTGAATTGGACTGCCTACCTCAAGGACTAGATAAGATAAAAAGTATTAAGCAATTATTTGTGCATTAGAATTCTGAACTTGCAACACAAGTCTTGAGAGCAAGTCAAGACCAAAGCTTATAAAAGAGGGGAAATTATAAAAATTAGCATACAAATTAATGCAATAAAGACTAAGAAAACAATACAAAGAATCAAAGAGTTGGTTTTTAAATTTGTATTTTATTTTAATTTTTATGTATTTAGTACAAGGTCTCACTACACAGATCAGACTAATGATCCTCGTTTTCAGCCTAGGCGTGTACCACCACATCCAGTCTCAATCACTGTCTCAGCATGCTCCAGGGGCAGGGCCAGCACAGCTAAGGAGTTTGTTCTGAAAAATTAAATAAAACTGACAAACCCTTAGCCAACTCTAAGAGTTTGTATGTTTAACAAAGTTGAATCAAGAAGATAGATTCCAAATAGCCCAATATCAGTCAATGAAATTGATGATATAATTAAAAACTTACCAATAAAGAAGAGTACAAGTCTTCAACAATATTCATTGTTGAATTCTACAAGAAATTTAGAGAAGATCTAATGCTACTACTTCTCAAACTCTTTAATGAAATTGAAATGGAAGCAATTCTCCTAAGTTAATTTCAGGAATAAGCATTATCCTGACACCAAAACCAGAGAAGAATTCAACCAAAAAAGATAGCAATAGGCCAATCTCCCTAATAAACATATATAAAAATCATCAATAAGATACTAGAAAAGAGTGCTGAAAATTGAGAGGATGATACACCATAATCCAATAAGATTCATCCTAGGGATGCAGGGCTAATTCAATATACATAAATCAATAAATGTATATAACACTTTAACAAAGCCAAAGACAAAAATCACATAATCATCTCAATAGATGCAGAAAATGCATTTGACAAAACCCGACACCAATTCATGATTAAAAAAAAACCTACAGAAAAGTAGACTAGATGATGCTTACTGCAATCTGATAAAAGCTATTTATGACAAACCAATAGCCAGCATCATATTCAATGGTCAAAAATTAAAGTTTTCACTCTAAAATCAGGAAAAAGACAAGGATGTCCACTGTCACCACTCTTATTCAATATAGTTCTGGAGACTTTATCCGGAGCAATTAGATAAGAGAAAGAGAAAAAAGAATAAAGATAGGAAAGAAAAAAATTATCATTCATGGATGACATGATACTCTACAGAGAAGACCCCAAAATCTACCAAATGACTTCTAGATTTAATAACCAAATTCAGTAGCAGAACTGAATATAAAAACAACACTCAAAAGGCAATAGCATTACTGTACTTACACAACAAACTCACTAAGAGAGAAATTAGAGAAATAACACCTTTTGCAACAGCATCACAAAGAATGAAATGCCTCAGGACCAATCTAACAAAGAAAGCAAAAGACCTTTACATTGAATACTACAGTAGCTTGATAAAAGAGATTGAAGAAGATATCAGAAAATGAAAAGATATCCCTTGTTCTTAGGTAGAAAGAACCAATATAGTGAAAATGACCATACTTCCAAAATTGTTGTACAGATTTAATGTAATTTCAATCAAAATTCCAATAGCATATCTCATAGAATTAGAGAAAAAATCCTAAAAATCATTTGGAACCAGAAGAGACCTACAATAACGAAAGCAATAAAGGTAAGGCAGGAGCATTACAATCCCAGACTTGAAATTATACTACAAAGCTACTGTGATAGGAACCAGGGAGATGGCTCAGTGGAGTATGCGCTTCCCTGGCAAGCACAAGAGCCTGAGTTCAATCTCCGGTTCTGCGGGGGGGGAAAAAAAAAAAAGCTACTGTGATAAAGACATTATAGTAATGGCCATAAAACAGGATCAAAGGAACAGATTAGAAGATGCAGAAGCAACTCCAAATGTATTCAGCTATCTTATCTTTGATTAAGAGGCCAAATCTATTGACTGGAAGAAAACCTCTTCAATAAATGATGCTGGGAAAACTGGCTTTGCACATACCAAAGACTAAATCTAGACACATATCTTTCACCATGCTAAACTAAAATCAAAATGGATCAAAGATCTAAATAGTAAAACAGAAACATTAAATTGGCTGGAAAATAGAATAAGCAGAACTCTTGAAGATATTGGTGTAGGCAAAGACTTTATGAACAAGGCCCCAATCACATAGGAGCTATCACAAAGAACCAGCAAGATGGATCTCATCTTATTACAAACCTTTCGCACAGCAAGAGAAAGCACCAACAGAGTGAACACTTTTTCTCACACTTTTCCCACAGTGTAAGAAAAAAAAATTTACCAGCTGTTCCTCAGACAAAGGATTAATCTCTAGAATATAGAAAGAACTGAAAAAATGAGATTCCCCAGAGTTAAAGATCCAATCCAAAAATGACCACCTGAAATGAATATGTAGTTCTCGGATGAAGAAATAGAAATGAAAAACATTTTTTAAAAGTTCAACATCATTGGACCTTCATGAAATACCAATTAAAACAACACCAAGATTCCATCTCACCCCCAAAAGAATAGCTATTATCAAGAAATCAATCAATAACACTCATTCTTAAGTGAAATAAATCAAACAAACATGCTCAAATATCACATGATTTCTCTGCTGTGAGAAACTGAAAATGTAAATAAGGTCCAAAATGTATAATAGGTATTGTGAAATAGATGATGTTCAAATGGGAAGGAAACTAGGGAGGTGGGAGGAGGAAAGGAAGGAAAAAAGAGAAAAGAAGGGAAAAAAGCTTTTGTAAATGGGGAGGGGAGAAGGGTTGACGGGAGAAAATGAAGAATCAAGATATATCATGTACAGGTACAAATTCCATGATGAATGTTATCATTATGTATATCTAAAATGTACCAATGAGCTAAGACAATTATCTATAGATTTTGAAGGAAATAAGTTGCAGTCTGAATTGTCCAATTTTCTGGTCAAGTTTCTGCTTGGGAAATCAACCCATATCTTTCTTCCTAAAGGTCCCCAGCAAAGCTGACAAATTCAAGTAGAGAATATCCACTGATCCTTAGCTCTTACATACCACCTAGTGTCGACTGGAAGTCAGCAGAGAAGCATACCACAATGTGCTAGGACAGAAACTCCTATTAAGGGTCAATACTTTTGTAACACTGAACAAATACTATCATAAACTGACCATGATCCTCAGAAAAGTTGACGTGGTCTTTAAACCCTCATTCATTCATATGCTCAGCAAATTATTTACTCAGTTATAACACATGCAGAATCACTGGGCACTAAAATTCAGAGCTCCTTGGACTTTTTCTTTCAAAGTTTTGTTTGTTGTTGTTGCTATTTTCTGGCTCACTGTAGGATTTGCAGTGTGAATCCCTTCTGTTGACCATGTTTCTCAATTAAAATCCATTTACTAGAGTTCGGTATTCTGAAGGTTTCTGCAAAATGTCCCATTTTGAGGAGGCCTGGCCCGCACAAGAGCCTTCGTCGCTGCCCAGGCCCTGTCGCATCCCCCTCCACCACTTCCCCTCTCAGTGAACTTCACTTACCAGCACTACTTGGTTGATTCTGAAAGTGCTGATCCAAAGAACTGGAAACTACAAGATAGCCTCAGCTCCAGCCCAAAGTAGGGGCTTTCTCTAAAGCTATCTCATCTTCTTCCTCTAAGAGCTTGCCTTCTAAGAGCTCATCAGTCAACATTTCAATAACACCTTCAGAGATCTTATCAAAATGAGTAACGCAGGCATTCATTAACTCATACTAAATAACGCCAACAGGCTACTAGCTGGCTTCCCTCATTCCAGTCTTTTTTTTTTTTTTTGTCTTTTTTGAGACAGGGTCTCACTGTGTAGTTCAGGCTGGCCTTAAGCTCACTTTGTAGCTCAGGCTGGTCTCGAACTCACAACAATCCTCCTGCCTCAGCCTCCCTAGTGCTGGGATTATAGGCATGCGCCACCACGCCCGGCTAAATATTTTTGCAGTGTGACTTTTTTTTTTTTTTTTTTGGCAGAACTGGGGCTTGAACTCAAGCCCTTGCACTTGCCAGGGAAGTGCTTGTTCTACTGAGCCAGTTCCCCAGCCCTGCCCTCATTCCAGTCTTCAACTCTAATATAACCTTTGTGCACCTTGCTATACATATCTTCCCAAACATTGTCATAAGTGTTCACTCACACTCAGGCACCAACCTAGATGTCAAAGACAAGAACTGCAGTAATGCAGTGATTAAAAACATATTCTCTGTGCTTTTGAAGAAAACTAGTCCTGGATTTGGCAGTTTTGTCACTTATTAGAAGTTATCTAGGGGCCAGGGAGATGGCTCAGTAGAATAAGCACTTCCCTGGCAAGCGCAAGGGCCTGAGCTCAATCCCTGATTCCGCCAAAAAAAAAAAAAAAAAGTTACCTGGAGGCTGGAGAGAAAGCTCGGTGGTCTAAGTGTCTGCTTGGCAAGCGAAAGGACCCAGGTTGGATCCCTAGTACCACAGGCCGCACCGGCCCTGCCACTGACCAGGAAGCACAAGCCTGTGGGAAGGCTGAGACAAGATGATCACTATGAGTCCTGAGCTGCATAGCGATACCCTATACCAAATAAATTAAATAAATAAGAAGTTATCTGACCTCTCTATACCTGTTTCCCCATTTGGAAAATGAGAATAATAAAAGTACATAATTCTCAGAATTACACAGTTAAATGGGATCATGGAGTCAAGGTTGTAACTCCATAGTAAACCACTGGCCCAGCATGTGAAAGATCCTGATTTCAATTGCCAGCACCACAAAAGACGAGGAGAACAAGGAAGGGGGTGGGGAAGGCTAGTGAAGAAATTAATGGATAAGCATGTAGAAAACACCTAGCACAGTGCAACCACTCAATAAACAAGACTTCAACAGTAATGACAGAGATGCATGTGTATTCTTTTTTTTTTTTGTCTTTTTGAGACAGGGTCTCACTATGCAGTTCAGGCTGGCCTCGAGCTCACTTTGTAGCTCAGGCTGGTCTCGAACTCGCAACAATCCTCCTGTCTCAGCCTCCCGAGTGCTGGGATTACAGGCATGCGCCACCACGCCCGGCCATGCATGTGTATTCTGCAAGCAAATGATGGAGATGAGATCACACTTGGTGCATGCTGCGAGCAGAGGAGATCAAGCGGCAAATTTAGGTAGAACAACATGAAGCCAGGCCTTGAAGGTCAAACCAGACTTTCCTAGGTGCAATGTAAGGAAATGACTTCCCAATTTGAGCACCTGAGCAAAACACCTAGACAAAGCATAGCAGCCAAGAAGAGAACCCTTTCATGTAATCAGGTAATGGCCAGCTGTGGCTCTGCACTAATCCTGATGAGCCTATGGTCTCTTCTGTATATGGGAGAATTGTTCATTTATTCATGCAACTGAGGACCAATTTTACATCAGACACCATGTCAAAATTTTGCCTAGTCCCTGCCTCATACACTTCTATTTAAAAAGACAGTAAGTAAGAAATGGAGAATATTTCAGACAGCTGGGTGTGGTAGATATGCCTATAACCCCAACATCTGGGAGGCTGAGACAGGAAAATTGCCTGGAGTTCAAGGTCTGCGTGAACTACACAGTAAGACCCTGTCTAAGAAGAAAAAGAAAGAAAAGAATACTTAAGTTACATGTGAAATCAAGAAAATACCAAGAGGCAAGAGAATTACAAGTTTGGAGCCAGCCTGGGCAACTTACAACCACCATCTCAAAAGAGAAGCTTTAGCTCCCTGGGTCAATCCCCAGTACAGGAAGGAAGGAAGGAAAGAAGGAAATAACAAAGGCAGGAGTGAGGGAAAGGAAGGAAGGGGGGAGGGAAAAAGGAGTATCACATAAGGAGAGTGACCATAAGGAGTGTGAAGATCAGGCAAAGCCACTTCAAAGAAGTGAACTGAGTCATGACAAGGCCAGGGTGGAAAGTGTCCTCTGGAGCGCAAACAACAAACTCAAAGCTCCTGAGCTATGAGGAGTTCGCCATACTGAAGAAACAAAGGAAGCCAGAGTTTGTGGTACAGACCTACAAGCCCAGTTACTCAGCAGGCTGAGACAAGAAGACTATGAGTTAGAAGCCAGCCTATCTCAAAGACCCTGTCTCAAAATGTTAGAAAAAGGCCTGGAGTGTAGCTCAGTGGTAGAGAGTTGGCCTAGTATATATGACACTCTGGATTCAATTTCCAGCACAACAAAATAGAAGAGAGAAAGCCAGAGCAGGGATTCAAGATGACAGAGTAGACAAGAGACAGTTTTGTCTGAGCATGGGCAGGTCCTGCTCATGTTAAAGCTTGGTAACCCAGATCAAAGAACTTAAGACTTTCTTCTGAAATGTCCTGGGAAGGCACTGAAAGGATTCCAGATAGGGCATGACACGATCTGCTCTGTTTCCATGTGGACTGTAGCTACAAGAAAACAAGCAGAGGGTACTGCTGGAAGGCTTGAGCAGTGTCCACACCAGAGAGAGTACAGATGTATGATACAAGAACATGTCTGGAACGTGTCTATATCAAGTCACACAATTCACTCACTTTTCAAGGTCTGTCTCCCCTGTACACATCCTCACTGGCACACGGGAGGCTTAACTGTAATTGGCACTTGGCTGGACAGTGTCACCTCATTTCTTTGCCTTTTACCTTCGTTCCTTTTTCCTCCACCTACTTCTGCCTGACTGCAACCTTCATGAGGTCCTGCTCTTTCCACTGGATTTCACCACCTGTGAAAGTTTCCCAAGCAGGATATAAAGGAGATAATTATTTTCTATCCTACCCCAGAAGCACTCACAGAAAACTAGCAGAAACCTAAGGGCTATTGTACTCTGACACGATCTGCACGGATTCTGCCTACTAGTGACCCTGTCTCACATTCATTCCATCCCATTCTCCTCAGTGCTGCTGGAGAAATCTTTCAATAGAAAAATCTGCTCATGCTGCTGCCTCTGGAGACCCCTCTCTCACTTGCTTCACCTTCCCCTCGTTGCTTAACGCTCTCCAGTGGTACCCCCTCATTTCTCCAATAAATACCAACTTCTCCCCAACAGGGGGGCTTCAATGGCCTGGCATGTTACATCCCCACGGGACATCCCAGAAAACTCTCCTCAGAACCCTGCAGCTCTATTACACTGGACTTTTCTCAGAATGTGTCCCTTTCTGTCACAGGACTTTTCTATATGTTGTTCTCTTTGTGTCCATAATTTCCTTTTTCCCTTACTCTATATTTACTCATTCTTTAGCTCTTTGTCCAAACTTTCTTTCCAGCAAAGTCATCTCTGATCTGAAATTTCACCCTTATAACAGCTAAATTTATTTTGAAACTCTTATCACAGTTTATAATAATACATTTATCTGTCTGATTACATGATGAAAAGTAGTTACTTAAAAAAAAAAAAAAGTAGTTACTTCTCCCCTTACTAGATGATAAGCTTCAGAGAGGCAAGAACTTGCCTGTTTTTGCCCTTTACTATATTGCATAAGTTAAAACACATAGTGGGCCTTAAGAAGCTTAGACATGGAAAGATTTCCCAAAATCTTAGGCATTGTTCCTCTCCACACACACACACTACTGGAGATTGAATCCAGAACTGTCACACCAAGCTACATCTCCAGCCCTTTTATTTTTTGAGACAGCCCAGGCAAAACTTGTACTTGAAATCCTCCTGCCTCACTGGGATTACTGGACTGCCCCACCACGCCCTGTTTTGTTCCTTTTCAATTGAGAAAGCAGAAATTATAGATCTTCTTAGGAGCAAATTATTACTAAGAAGAAGGGGAGGGAAGTCTATGGGCAATACTCATTTGGCTTCCAATTCAGGACATTTTCCCTGCCCCCTTCCAGAAACAACGCTGACGTCAACATGGCACTTGTCTCCAAGATCTGCCATCCTTCCCAAGATAGTCCATGCTTGTCTTGACTGCTCTCCCACCCTCCAGCCCTCTTTCCGGGGTAGTAATCACACAATCTTATTTCACAAGAAAGGTAATGCGATAGTTCAAGGAGCTAGCACTCACTCACCACTGGCTGTCACACAATAAACATTTCCCAAGGCCTTTCACTAATAGCACCCCATCTGATCTTCAAAGTAAACCTGCCAAGTAAACAAGGCAAATATCACTATTTCTCTTCCAATAAACGAGGAAGCTGAGGTTAGAAGGGGCAAGTGACTTACACAAGGTCACAAAACCTATGTGACACACATGTGGGATTTGAGCCTACATATCCTAACATCTAGCCCAGTGTTTCCTTCCGTTGGCCACTCCAACAGTTCTACTGCCTATTATTAAACCCTGGTTTTCTCACTCCCTTAAATAAGCACCTGTTTCTGACCCATCAATACTGTCCCACCGACTATGTGCATGCAACTTATCAAATATCTGTGCAGTGGGCAGGAGGAGTCACAAAGCTGGCCAAGCTAACGAGGGCTTTTAAACACAGCCTCCAGTCTTTCAAGCGCTTCCTCTGAGCCACTAAGGAACACAAAGCCCCCAAAGACAAAAACACAAAGACCAGAGCAAGGTCCCTGGCCACCCTTTCGCCCACCTTCCGGCGGGACAATGACCAAGCCAGCGCCGGCCTCTCCCACCGGGCAAGATCGGAGGAGAACAGAGGTCACCGCGGGGCAGCCGTCCCGGGAGCTTGCGGGCGGGCGCCAGGGATGCTGCGGGACCGCGGGCTCCCGGATGCGGCCCAAGGTCACCGCTCCGGCCGCCCCGAGCGCCCCCTGGCGTCCTGGGCCGACTCCCCTCACCCTCGGGGAGCGGCCTGAAGTCCCAGCTCCGGGGCAGGAGGGAGGGTGGGCAGAGGATGGGAAGGCTGAGCCCTGGGGAGGGGCGGGAGGCGGGGCCCTACCTGATAGCTGAGGACGCCATCCGGTTCGTTACTCCCGGCCGGCATGGCTGAGAGGAATTAGGTCTTCCCAGCGGGTTCCAGGCCAAGCATCAGCAGTGCACGCCGTCCGGCCGGGTGTGAGCGGATCACTGGAGCCGCGACCCCTACCCCGGAGCCAACGGTCAACCATCAACCACCACGGGCTTCATAGCCACCGGCCCGCGAGGCGCCCGCAGCAGCCAATCAGCGAACGGCCAGTGCAGCCAATCGGAGCGCGGAGCACTGGAGGACGCTGTCCGGCGGTACCCTGGGCTACAAGGAGGCGGAGTAGCGAGCCGGCGCAGCAGACGGCTCCCCGCCCGGTTGCCCTGGAAACCATCTCCCTCCCTTCAGGGGCCTCTAGGCTGGAAGGTCCCTCCAACTGCTTGCTAGAAATCTAGAAAATCGCTGCTTATGATTGCGGCTGCACCTGACTCTTGAAAGCTGGAAAAGAGTTGGTTTTGCCTATTCTAATTTTATTTCTTGGGAGGTGCTTTATAAATTCTGAGGAAACATCCCTCAAGACTGCGAGAGCAAAGCACTGAGGCACGAGAAGAGTGGCCCTTCTAACATGAATTGTTCATCCCTGAGCTCATAGTCCGATTGAATAGCGTTGAGGAGAAGCACGCAAGCAGGCAGTGACGAGGCCCCCTCCACAGGCTAGGACTTCTCGGGTCTGAGACTCGGATCGGGCAAGCTCAGAGATCATCTAAGGAAGGTTGCTGAAGGAATCCTGCCAAGAAAAAAGCCTCGAACTTTCCGGAAAATGATTTTAGGGAAATTATTATTTATCAACAACAGAACCAAGCCGGGCATGGTGGCGCGTGCCTGTAATCCCAGCACTTGGGAGGCTGAGGCAGGAGGATTGTTGTGAGTTCGAGACCAGCCTGAGCTACAAAGTGAACTTAAGGCCAGCCTGAACTGCATAATGAGACCCTGTCTCAAAAAGACAAAAAAAAAAAAAAAAAAAAAAAAAAAAAAAAAAAAAAAAAAAAAAAAAAAACAGAACCAAACAATCTAAGGCAAAGTTAGAAAATCATGAGTAATGTCTTCGATTTTGATTTGGGTTCAAAAGAAAAAAGCCTGGCTAAAATCCAACTAAAAGGGAGTGAGGGACCTTTTATTTAATAGGCACTATCATGCAAAACTGTAGATAAGACCACATGAGAAAGGCTCATTGCAAATAATTCTTGCTCTCTAAAGAAGCTACTCCTGGAGAAAACGGTCCAGTTCGAGCCTTGTATGTCATCCCTTGCATTGGCCCTGAAACATGAAACGAGGCTAGGCTTCAGTACCCCTGAAAAATCACCACTTGAGCTTTAGTACTCATATACACATTCTCTGTTCATCTCTATTGATCTTGTCTCTTGAATCTGTAATTCACAGTCCATCCTCACATCTATCCTTGCCCATCAAAATCTTTTTTTTTAATTTTTGAACTTTATTTTTACTACTACCTATTTGTCATACATATTGATCACATTCATCATATGGAATCGCACCTATACCCAATATATATTAATCCTTTTTTTCCCATTCCCCTCCCCTCAACCCTTCTTACCCTCACCATTTACACAAGCTTTTTTCCCCGTTTTTTTCCTTACATTCTTTTTTCCTTGTTCCCTTCCTTCCCTTTCATCTCCCCATCCCTTGTTCCCATTCCCAAATATATTCTTCCTACTTACTAGTGTCTCTCCTCAGTTATGTTCCTTTTTACCCTTAGCATTTCTGAGACAAGAGAAACAATGCAATATCTAAATTTGCATGCCAGGCGTGGTGGCACAGGCCTGTAATCCCAGCACTTGGGAGGCTGAGGCAGGAGAATTGTTGTGAGTTCGAGACCAGCCTGAGCTACAAAGTGAGCTTAAGGCCATCCTGAACTGCATAGTGAGACCCTGTCTCAAAAAGACAAAAAAACAAACAAACAAACAAACTTGCACCTCTGGTTTATTTCACCTAAGATTATGGTCTCGAAGTGCATCCATTTTCCTATTGAAGTTCATCTTTCCTTACGGCACAGTAGTACTCCATTTTATATAGATGCCACATTTTCTTTATCACCTATCAAGATCATCCTTCAAAGTCAATGCCAAAGCTTACCTCTCCCTAGAAGCCTTTCTTTATTCCACTCTCTCTGACACCCCTAAAGGATGTTATCTCTCCCTGTATAGAACTCTCATTTCGTGTTTCTGGCAGCAGTTATGATGCTATAGTTATTAAAGTACTCTACATGTTGACTTTAGTTTACTACTGAATGCTCTTGAAGACAATTTATTTTTCTTGTCTTCTTGGAAGAATACTGGACACATAGAAAGCAGTAGGCGAATATATGTACTTTTAATTAAAAGAAATTAGCTCAATACATAAGAAATTGCATTGAATATCTTTAGTGTACAAACCCAAATAGCACTAAAGATTAGATAAATATAAAACGTATCTCCAAGGAGCTTAATAATGTAATCATGGATATATGTTAATACAATGACAACAAAATAGTACAATAAGAGCCATATGGTGGGCCTGGTATAGTATCTTCATTCCTTCATTCTTTTTTCTTTTCTTTTTTTTTGTATTTAGGACAGGGCCTACAGGGTCTCACTACTTAGATTGGACTTGTAGTGATCCTCCTGTTTTCAGCCTCCTAAATCCTGGGATTACAGGCATGCGCCACCATGCCCAGTCTCAATCGCCATCTCAGAGCAACCTGGGGGAGGGGTAGCAGCACAGCATGCCGGGGATGGAACCTTGGCTGCTGAGCTCTGCCTAAGCAGGTGTTTTAATCCACTGAACTATCTAGCTGGCCCTTCTTCATTCTTTTTTTTTTTTTTTGCCATTTCTTTGGTAAGAAAACTGAAGCTCAGAGAAGTTAAGCAACTTCCTAAAGGTCAGTTAGTCATTAAGTTAAATTCATTTACTACTGTGTAACAGATTTCCTGAGACCTTGTGTATTCAGCCCTGGTGGTGTTGGGTATTGGGGAAATAGCAAAAAGACAAAGAGGGTGCTTTCTCCCTTGGGCATTACTTTTTTTTTTTCATTTTATGCATTTGGTACAGGGTCTCACTACACAGATCAGACCCATAGTGATCCTCCTGTTTTCAGCTTCCTCAGAGCTGAGATTACAGATGTGACTCACCATGCCTAGATTTGGTCACTGGCTCAGAGCACCTGGGGGGCGAGGCTGGCATGACATGTGGGACCTGGGATAGAACCCTGGTTCCTGAGCTTGCCAAAGCAGGCTCTTAGTCTACTGAGCTATCTCACCAACCAGGGCATTACAATTTAGTGAGGAGACAATTCAGTGGCTAGCAAACAAGATAGTAGCTCCTATGAAGTATGATGTAGTTACGTGAGAGAGAACACCTGGAACGGGAGGTGAGGAGGTGAGCACAGGTAAGTCTTCCCAGCTCTGGAGTTCTAGTCATTTCACTATGCCACCTTGCTCTACAGAAATGCTACTAGCCCCAAAGGAAGACCCTGAAGCAAGGAAATAAGTTTCTTTGGCCCTAGGAACCTAGTAATTTAAGAGGCCAAAAATGATGGCTGAAAGAAGATGTCGCTGCATCTTCATTCCCCATAAGACAGGTCCCAGCCAGAGTGGGAGTTAAGTGAGCAGTGTAGAGAGGACTAATGAGGTGAGGTGATTTTTGGAAGCTCTGACTGATCTTATTGGCATAAATATGGCAAGTCGGAGCCACTGGCCCTTGACTCCAGGGTCAAGAGCCCCATCTTCTGGCCTATTGTGCAAATTACAAAAGGAAGTAGTCCACAGAGGCAGGCTCTGAGGCCGCCTGAGGCTGTTGCTATCTGGGGCACTGCAGAAGACAGGTCCTTGCCTCCAAGGACTGATTTACTCTCTCCTTCCTGAAGGAGGACAGTTTGCATGACTCCAGGCACTGGACTCCGTGTGATTAATACATAGAAGCAGCTTCTACTGCTCCTTACCCTGGTTGGAAAAGTACAAGTGTGTGTCTGGCCAGCAAACAGGCCCGTGAAGAGCTGGAAGGAAAATATTCAGCCACACACAACACCTCACACTAAGCATTTTTCTTAAAGAGATGGGAGCGCTACAGAACTGGCTTAATGACTAGAATGAGTTCTGATAGATGTATTGTTAGGTAATTCTATCATTTTTGATGTAACATCAAAGATTATAACTGGAGGATTCCTCCCCCCAACCCCTTTGTTCTGCTTCTTTTTGTTGTTGTTGTTGTTGTTTTTTGGCAGAACCAGGGATTGAACTCAGGCCCTTGCACTTGCCAGGGAAGTGCTTATTCCACTGAGCCATCTCCCCAGCCCCTTCTTCCCCCCTTTGGTACCAGGGATCGAACTCGGGACCTTATGCTTGCTTGGCAGGCACTTATGCCACTGAGTCATCTCCCTTGCCCCAAAGATTGCACACAAACTGAAATAGTTACAACATTATAAAGTAATATGATCTATAGGACCACTGTCTATTTACAGTCCATCCTTGATCAAAATATCTTTACTCAGCACATGACTGTATTGACTGAAAGACAATGAAATTCTCTTTTAAAGAGACAAATCTGCTGGGCATGGTGGCGCATGCCTGTAATCCCAGCACTCGGGAGGCTGAGGCAGGAGGATTGTTGTGAGTTCGAGACCAGCCTGAGCTACAAAGTGAGCTTAAGGCCAGCCTGAACTGCATAGTGAGACCCTGTCTCCAAAAAAAAAAAAAAAAAAAAAAAAAAAAAAAAAAAAAAAAAAAAAAAAAAAAAAAAAAAAAAAAAAAAAAAAAAAAAAAAAAAAAAAAAGACAAATCTAAGAAACTCAAAACATCTGAGAAAATATTCTCCTATAACAGCAGTTTTTCCACTAAAAGCATTTTAATTCCTTCATGAATTTATCATGTATCTTGTTCTATTTAAATAGTCAAAAGGGAAAAAATAAAATGGGAAATGAGAAAATACTTAAATAAGATGCAACCCCAGACATCCAGTTCACCAAAGACAAACCCAGGGAGCAATGAGGTGGGAAAATCCAAAAGCCACCCACCTGGACTCTCTGAAGTAATAACAAAACAATTGAATCAGGGCTTTAAAAAAAATCAAATCAGAAATAATTTTGCAGATAACTACAGACACAGCAACCACATGAAAAACATGATTAGTGACTCTAGAGCAAATACAGATTAAAAAAAAAAAAAAGAGGAGGAGCTTAAGAAACTGATGGAAATCATGAATGCCCAACATAGGAAAGAAATTGAATTCCTAAAACAGGTTTGAACAGATACTCAGGATACTGAAAATGTCTGCAGCAGGGTAAATGATTGTGAGGACAGAATGTCAGATATAGAAGACAGGCTGGTAGCTAGAGATCATGAAAAGAAAAATACCTTTAAAATAGAAATAAATCCAGCAGCTGCTAGATGGTGCAAAAAAGAATAATGTAAGATTCACTGGAGTTACTGAAAAAGCAGGGGATAGCACAAATGATAGGAAAACACCTGTTAGGGGGCAGGGATATAGCACAGCAACATAGCACCTGCCTGGCAATTACAAGACCCTGAGTTTGATTCCTGGTACAGAAAATAAAAAAAGAAAACACCCATTCACAGATGTCATGGCAGAAAATTCTCCTGGCAGGGAATAAAAATTTTGACAGATAAGTAAGTGAGGCACATAGAACTCCAATTAGCCATGATCAAAAAAAAAATCTGCAATAACTCATATGATAGAGATTCTAAGCATTCAACAAAAGAATAGGATATTAAAAGCCATTAGAGAAAAGGAACAAATCACTTATAAAGGAAAACCCATCAGAATTATAGCTGATTTTGCAACACAAACCCTCAAGTTAAAGAGAGCTTGAAGTGAAATATTCAAGCCCTAAAGAAAATAACCTCCAACCAAGATTGATAAATTCCACAAAACTATCCATTAAAATTGATGGAGAAATAAGATACTTCCACAACAAAGAACACCTGAGGAAATTTATGAACACCAAACCAGCACTTTATAATGTTCTGAAGGATAGATATTCTATAAAGAGTTAACAAGGACTACAACTCGATGAACCTCAACAGAACGAGTCCACCAGGCAAGGCAAGCAACTAGAGAGGGGGAAAAAGGAGCCCACAACAGGAAAATAACATGGCAAGGATAAGTCGATACTCATCAGTTGTAACAATCAACGTTGCCGGGCGTGGTGGCGCAGGCCTGTAATCCCAGCACTCGGGAGGCTGAGGCAGGAGGATTGTTGTGAGTTCGAGACCAGCCTGAGCTATAAAGTGAGCTTAAGGCCAGCCTGAACTGCATAGTGAGACCCTGTCTCAAAAAAGGAAAAAAAAAAACCAAAAAAACAAAAAAACAATCAACGTTAATGATCTCAATTCACCAATGAGAAGAAACAGACTGCAGAATGTATCAAAAAGCAAGATCCAATAATATGCTGCATACAAAACCAACATTTAATTGAAAAAATTCATAGATTGAAAGTCAAAGGATGAGAAACAATATTCCATGTGACAAGAACTTGAAAAAAAAAAAAGCAGAGATAGTTATTTTATTTTCAGATAAGCTGGATTTCAAGCCAAAATTGATTGAGACAAAGAAAATCATTACATCCTTATAAAGAAAAAGAGATAAATGCACCAAACTATATAAAATAAACATTAGCCAACATGAAAAAGCAAATAATTATTAATAAAGTTGTATAGGGAGATCTTAATATTCCACTGTGACAAACTAACTAGACAAAAAACTCAACAATGAAATATTACAACTGAACAAAACTTTTGAACAGATGGACTTAGGAGATATCTACAGAGTATTCCACCCCACTATGTCAGAATACATATTCTCCTTAGCTACACAGAGGATGTTTTCCAAAATAGACCACTCATAGAACACGCTATTAAGTGCAAAGAAACGGAAGTTATCTCATGCATATTATAAGACCATAGTCCAATGAAATTGGAAATTGATGGCAAAAGAAACCACAAGAACTTCATAAGCACATGGAAAGTAGAAAACACCCTCCTGAAGAACCAATGATGCAAAATAAAAATAAGGAACAAGTTAGAAAGTTTCTGCAATTAAATAATGCCCACACAACATATCAGAACTTAAGGGACACAAAGAAAGTGGTGAAATTTATAGTAATGAATACTTATACCAGGAAAACACCTCAATAATAAATAAAAAAATAAGGAAAACAGAGCAAGCTCAAATAAACAATGCTGCATCTTGAGTCTATAGCCATACCACCATGAATGCACCCAATCTCATCTGAATCTTGAGCTTCTAGGAAAACAAGAGCACATCAAGCTCAAATCTCATACAAAGAAGGAAATTATAATGATCACAGCAGAAATTAATGAAGTGGAGACTAAAAAAATAATACAAAGAATCAATGTATTGAAGATTTGGTTCTTTGAAACAGTAAATAAAATTCATGAAATCTTAGCCAACCTTATCAAAAAAAAAAGACTCAAATCTATGTAATTAGGAATGAAAAGTGTGAAATCACAATGGTTCCTCCAGAAATCTAAAAGATTATCTATACCTACTTTGAAAACTTGTATTCCAATAAGACAGAAAATGCAGCCAGGGAGATAGCTCAGTAGAATAAGTGCCTTCCTGGCAAGCACAAGGGCCTGAGTTCAATCCCCGGTTCCACTACCACAACAACAAAAAAAGACAGAAAATGCAGGAGAGATCAACAGATTCCTAGATACATATGAACTACCAAAGCTAAATAAAAAAGATACAAAAATTCTAAGTAAACCAACATCAATCAATAAAATGAAGGTGCAGTTAAGAATCTATCAACAAAGAAAAGCCTACATCCTCACAAATTCACTGCTGAATTGTACAAGAAATTTAGAGAAGATCTAACACCACTACATCTCAAACTAATGAAATTGAAAAGGAAAGTAATACTATGAAATTAATTCCAGGAAATAAACATTACCCTGGTACTAAAACTAAAGAAGAATTCAACCAAAAAAAGAGCAATAGGCAAATATCTCTAATGAACATGAAAAAACCATCAAGAAGATACTGGCAAACAGAGCACAGAAAATCATGAAGATTATACACCATGACCAAATAAAATTTAAACCAGAAATGTAGGGATAGTTCAACATATGTAAATCAATAAATGTGGGCTGGAGAGATAGCTCAGTAGAATAAGCACTTGCCTGGCAAATGCAGGGTCCTGAGTTCAATCCCTGGTACTGCAAAAAAAAAAAAAAAAGGTAAATCAACAAATGTCAACAAATGTAATACACCACATTAACAGAGTCAAGGAGAAAAACAACATGATCATCTCAGTAGATGCAGAAAATGAATCTGACCAAGTCCTACATCCACTGATAATTTAAAAAAATAAAAACTATGGAAAACAGAAATAGATGGTCTTAGGGGCTAGGGAGATGGCCCAGTAGAATAAGCACTTCCCTGGCAAGTGCAAGGGCCTAAGTTCAATCCCTGGGTTCTGGAAAAAAAAAAGAAAGAAAGAAAAAGAAATAGATGATCTTTATCTTAATCTGATAAAAGCTATCTACTTGTGACAAACCAACATCATACTAAATGATCAAAAACAAAGTTTTCAGTCTAAAATCAGGAACAAGGCAAACATGTCCACTGTCACCACTCTCATTTAATATAGTCCTGGGAACTTTAGCTGAAGCAATTAGATGAGGAAAAGAAATAATAATAGGAAATAAAGAAGTTAAATTATGATTATACATGGATGACAGGATACTGTACCGAAAAGACCCCATAAATCCACCAAAAGACTTCTAGATTTAATAACCAAATTCAGTCGCATAGCTGAATATAAAGTCAGCTGTTTCAGTTTGTGTCTAGGTGTCCCCCCAAAGCCTCACGCAGTCATGGGGCTGCTTCTGGAGTTTGTGATTGATTACTGTGGGTGTGGGTGCTGCACCTGCCCTGGGGTGGGTAACCTGTATCACAATATAAGGAGGGATGAGAGGCTGGCTGGCTGCCCGAGCTGCTGCTCCCTTTAGCACTCTGCTCTTTGCTACTACGGTAAAAAATAGCTCTTTGCCTCGTGGCACTTTGCCTTAGAACTAGCTCAGTATGGACTGAAATGTACAATAACTGCAAGCTTTAATAAACCTTTCCTTCCTTCATTTTAAGTGTCAGGTATTTGTCCCAGCAACCAGAGAAGAGTAACTGAGCCATCAATGCTCAAAAATCAACAGCATTCCTGTACATAAACAACAAACTCAAAGCCGGGCGTGGTGGCGCATGCCTGTAATCCCAGCACTCGGGAGGCGGAGGCAGGAGGATTGTTGTGAGTTCGAGACCAGCCTGAGCTACAAAGTGAGCTTAAGGCCAGTCTGAATTGCATAATGAGACCCTGTCTCAAAAAGACAAAAAAAAAAAAAAAAAAAAAAAAAAAAAAAAAAAAAAAAAAAAAAAAAAACTCACTGAGAGAGAAATTAGGGAAACAACATCTTTCACAACAATATCTCAAAAAATGAAATACCTAGGGAATAATCTAGCAAAGAAAGTAAAAGACGTTTACATTGAAAGCCACAGTAACCTGATGAAAGAGATTGAAGAGGACATCAGAAAAAGAAAAGATACCCCTTGTCCTCAGGTAGGAATATAGTGAAAATGTCTAGGAATATCGTGA
Organism: Ctenomys sociabilis; assembly: GCA_004027165.1. Lineage (NCBI taxonomy): Eukaryota > Metazoa > Chordata > Mammalia > Rodentia > Ctenomyidae > Ctenomys > Ctenomys sociabilis. The sequence continues at coordinate 28,058 of PVKA01027266.1, forward strand.
AAAACCAATATAGCAAAAATGGCCATACTTCTAAAATTGTCATATACATTTATAACAAATCTGTTATACACATTTATAGCAATTCCAAAATTCTAATATATCTCAAGGAATTAGAGAAAACAATCTTAAAATTAATTTGGAACCAGAAGAGAGCTAGAGTAGCAAAGGCAATTCTGGGCAACAAAGGTAAGGCAGGGACATCACAATACCAGACTTAAAATTATACTATAAAGCTACTGTGATTAAAAAAAAAATTATAATAAGGGCCATAAAAAAGGATCAAAAGAACAGATTAGAAGATGCAGAAACAACTCCAAATGTATTCAGCTATCTTATCTTTGATTAAGAGGCCAAACCCATTGATTGAAAGAAAGATAGCCTCTTCAATAAATGATGCTGGGAAAACTGGCTTTGCACATGCCAAAAACTAAATCTAGATCCATATCTTTCACCATGCACTAAATTAAAATCAAAATGGGTCAAAGATCTAAATATTAGTAAAACAGAAACATTAAATCGGCTAGAAAATAGAATAGGTAGAACTCTTGAAGGTATTAGTGTAGGCAAAGACTTTATAGACAAGGCTCCAATCACACAGAAATATCACAAAGAACCAGCGAGACGGATCTCATCTTATTACAAACCTTTTGCACAGCAAGAGAAAGCACTAACAGAGTGAAGAGACAGCCCACAGTGTGAGAAAAAAAATTTACCAGCTGTTCCTCAGACAAAGGATTAATCTCTAGAATATAGAAAGAACTGAAAAAATGAGATTCCCCAGAGTTAAAGATCCAATTCAAAAATGACCACCTGAAATGAATATGTAGTTCTCAGATAAAGAAATAGAAATGGCAAATTATATTAAAAAATGTTTAACATTATTGGCCCTTCAAAGTTGTTTTTTGTTTGTTTGTTTGTTTTTGGTGAAACTGGAGATTGAAGTCAGGCCCTTAGAGCTTGCCAGGGAAGCACTTATTCCACTGAGCCATCTCCACAGTGCCTCATTGGCCCTTCATAAAATGCAAATGAAAACAGTGCTGAGATTTCGTTTCACCCTGCAAAAAATGGCTATTATCAAGAAATCAACCAATAAAAATGCCAGTGGGATTGTGAAGAAAAAGGAGCCATTCTTTACTGTTGGTGAGAATGCAACCACTATATAAATTAGTGTAGAGCTTCCTCATGAAACTAGGAGTAGAGGTTCTACTTGACCTAGTTATTCCCCTTTATGGTATCTTTCAAAAAAATTTAAAAACATCATACCACAGTGGTATATGTACATTCATGTTTATAGCAGCACAATTCTTAATAGCCAAATCTTGGAAACAGCCCAGATGGCCATCACCTGGTGAATGAAGATGAGAATTTCCTTTATACAATGGAGTGCTACTCTGCCATAAAGAAGGATAAGCTTGAAACATTTCTAGATAAATGGATGGACCTTGAAATCATACTTTTAAGTGAAAAAATTGGACACATGTGTTAAAATATTGCATGGTTTCTGTGGTATGAGAAATTGAAATTATAAATAAGAACCAAAACATATAATAGGCTTTGTGAAATAAAAGAAAATGTTCAAATGGGGATGGTAACTAGGGAGTAGGGAGAGGGAGGAAAGAAAGGAAATGTAAAACAGGAAAGGAAGAACAACTGGAAACAAAGCTTTTGTACATGGGGAGGGGTGGAAGGTTAGAAGAAAAGTTAAAGAGGTTGGGGGGAAAAAAGTTATATCATGTACGGGTATAAATTCTCTATAATGAATTTGTGATCATTATCTATAACTAAAAGGTACCCATAAAATCTGATTGGAAAAGAAGAACAAAAATGGAGTGTGGATACTCAGAGAATGAAGAGCGTTACACTTTGCAACTGAAAATATATGCGTGTTTCTGAAGATGCAAATATGTGGGATTTGGTCATCTATAGCAGTGATGGGGGATCTATAGCACACGTGCCACAGTGGACACAAAGAGTCCTCTGTCAGCACACAGGCCAGGCGGCCACACCACTGCCCCAGCAGCTGAGCACTGAGGCTTAACTGTAGTATTAGCACTTTGCAGTAAATTAGTGTGGTGGGGGATATAGCTCAGCAGCATAAGTGCCTGCCTGGAATGCACAAGGTTCCTAATTCAATCCCAGGTACCAAAAAAATAAATAAATAAGAGGGTTACGGTTGCAGTTTGGGCAGCTGGTCTCTGTGGGGAGCCTCATCAGGAGTGCTTCAAGGCGCAGGATGGTGAATTAACTAATGGTCAACTTGTAACACCCAGCTGAACTGAATCATGGTTCTGGGTGTGGAAGGCCCTCCAAGGATTGTTGTTAACAGCATAAAAAGAGAACTGGAAGAAAAGGTAGTGTGCTGTTGATCCTCCTGGAGAAGCCTGTTGTGCTAGTTTTCTTGATATGAATTCAGCTGTTTTTAGCATTGAAAAAGCTTGGGTCCTTCCCGTCTGTGAGGGTGGCTGTGGTTGTCTTTCTCTTGGGAGCTCTGGTCCTCGGTGGCTCAGGTGCAGACTTCTCAGCCAGCTGGCACAGAACCTTTACCCTGCACGCGTGCACATGCATTTTAGCTTCCATCACTGGCCACCAAGATGGAAGTGGTGGCACACACCTGTAATCCCAGCACTGGGAAGGCTGAAAACAGGAGGATCAATGAGGCCGAACTGCGTAGTGAG